>LNAC01001497.1:37462-50038 GCA_002007465.1 Ailurus styani | reverse complement strand
GGGGGGGGGGGGGGGGGCGGGGGGCCGACCGCAAGGAGGGCAGTTACTCTAACTCGCAAGGCGACACAGCGAGGAGTTACCGATCAGCACCAGGGTCTTCCTCTTGAACGCAGGGAGCCGGACAACTTCCTCGTAGGAAACGACATCCAACTGGTCAAAAACTGGGGACAGAGAAGACCAGGCCATGGTCACGTGCACGGCGGGGAGGCCGCGTCCTGGCGGGGGGAGGGGCGGGAAGAGCCGCCCGTGTCAGGCCTGGGAGGAGGGACGGGGGCCTGGACTGACTGGGTGGCTGCACTGGATTTTGGTGTCAGAGGCGAACTGTGGGAGGCAACAGGGGCCGCTCATCCTGCCTCTGTCTCCCCGCCACCCCCCACCGCAGAGACACAGACGCAGAAGAAAACTCATCGCCAGGGAGGGGCTGCTGGACAGTAGATCGTTACTTGACTGTTGCCCACGATCGCCTTGAACCCGTCTCTAGTTGTAGTGTATTGACATTAGCTACCACGGTAGGTAAAAGACAAAACCACAATTAGTTCTCAGGGAAACACGGCCTTTGCTGGGGCTGCTCAGACTGTGAGCTGGTGGTTACCCGAGCAGTGAGGACAACGAGCGGGTGTGAGCAGACCACCAGCTTCCCTTCACATGTACTGGGAAGATGAATGTTGTAATAAAAGAAAAGCAGGAGAAACGGCCGGCCTCATGTGACGTGCGGCCCACCACGCATGCCACCGGCTCCCCTGCACGGCCAGCCGGCGGCAGGGAGGAGGCGCAGGGGGCTTACTTGAGCTGTGCTTGGCCAGGTACTTGTCTTTGTACTTCTTCTTCTTCCCAAACGGACTGCAGCTGGGGGCTTCGCTTGGAGCAGACTGAGCCACACTGGCCACTCGCCTGGCGGGAGAAGATGACCCAGGATGTCAGGGGATGCTCGGCGTCCGAGCCCCGGTCGCCCGTGTCAGGGACGCCGCCACCCTCCTGTCGGCTCCGGAAGGTCGCGCCACACGTGAGGCAGACACGTCACTTAATAAAACCTTGTGAACATAACAACCTCCAGGCCCACCTGCCAGAACCCCTGTGCCATCCTTGAGCCTCTCGTCTCGGCTCCTCCGGCCCTCGGCGTGGGTCTTGGAGGCCGGCCTTGGTCTCTGTGTGTCTGTCTCTCCCTCAGCCCCTCTGTGGATCTCTCATCCTCTCTCCAGTCTCCGTGTCTCTCTCACACCCCCCAGTCTCTTTCTCTGTGCGTCTCTGCCGGTACCGCCTCAGCTGCCCCCCCCGCCCCCACCCCCTTCTCCGGGTCTGTGTGAGCAGGGCTTAGACTGGCACGGAGGGGCCCGGCTGGCATGGTCAGGCTGCCCTGAGGGAAGGATGTGACGGCGGGGGCAGGGGGTGCTTCCTCCTGGACACATTGCCAGTGCCCGGTGTTTGCATGAACTCTCCAGAGAGCCAGCTGCGCGAGCTGCACAGGAGGTCCGCGAAGGCCCTCGCAGGCCATGTGGGGCACAGGGAACTGTACGCTGCCCGCGGACAGGCACACCTCAGCGGATTCCACACACACACAACTCGGGTTCTCTGGTTCTCTGGTTCTTGAACTTTTATGACCCTACTTCAGCATGAGAAACACACTACACAAGGCACACACGTCTCTGAAGAAAACATACAAACTCATCACATACACAACTAAAACAGCAGCTTCATACGACCATACCCTCCTCTCAGACGTGTTGTAGAATATTTCTTATCCTGAAGTCGGGTCACGAAAGCTCAAGTGCTGCTTCTGAGAATGGCCGAGAAGCCACAGCCAACCTATTTGGGTCTGTCACCAGGATCAGGCAAGGCCGGCACTGTATTTCAGGCTTCGAGCGACAAGAACCCCCTCCCTTGAGGCTGCCATCCTGACCTGTGCCGGCTTGCGAGCGGAGCCCATCGGCTCCCTGTGGCCCCTCAGCCAGGACGCCAGGCACGGCTGGAGCCGGCTCGGCCGAGAAACAGAGCTGGGAAGCTAAGCGACTAGGTGTGACGAGCCCGGGTCCCCCGCGCTGGCAACACTGCACACGCACAGAAGCGGCTCACCATTCCTGCAGCTCGGGAGAAGGGATCAATCCTGCGGACTCCTTGGAGGAACCTTCCACCCGCCCCTGCCACCAGTTACTGTCATCTTTGTTGATTATCTTGATGATGTCCCCAGTAACAAACTTCAGTCCTGCCTCCTTGCAAGGGATCAGATGGTCCTTTTTTGGGTCATAGTCAAACTGTGCTCTCATGAACATCTGAAAAATAAGGCAAAGGGAACTGAGAGGCGCTGGCACCAGCGAATTGTGCTGCTGTCAGTAAGCAGGCTCAGGGCTGAGGGCCGGGCTGGGAGAAGGGACTGACACTGGACGACAAAGCAGCTACGATCAGAAAGGCGTGTTTCCTTGGGAAATCCTTTCATGGTACGTGAAATTAACAATTGCGAATGGGTCAAAGCTCTTAAATATGGATTCCCCTTCTCTCCACGATCCCCTTCTGTGCACAAGTTGTCAGTTACGATGTACGGAAAAGCTTGTTCACTACACCATGATTTACAAGGCAGAAATACTGGCATCAAGCTCATTTTCCAAGAATGAGGACTTACTTAAGTACAGTCATCTACTGAATATATTACCAGGCCAACTACAAAAATCACTGTGTAGAAGATAGGTCGACACCGCAGAGAAGTTTAAAAGGTTCTAAGGAGATACTGTGAACAACTTCACATTAGTACAAATCCCTTACAAAACACAATTTCCCAAAAGCACCACAAGACATTGAGAATATGAGCCACTCATGTCTCTGCAAGACAGTTCCGAAAGCCGTTACGGAACGCCATCCTCCCCGGCTCCCAGACGCACATGCACACAGGTCCCGTTGGCTTTGATGGGAAATTTTTCCAAATGTAATTTGAAGAACTAAGGCTAATCTCATGCAGACACAGGACAAGATTCTTATCCAGAATACAGAGAGCTCCTACCAATCAGTAAGAAAATGCCTTGAACAGGTACTTCTTAAAGGAGGGCATCCAAATGGAGAAAAACATTAAAAAAAAAGGAGCTTGCTCTAATTAGTCATCAGAGAAATGCAAACTAAAACCACAATGGCCAAAATGAAGAAAAAGTACTGGTGAGGGTCTGGGGCAATAGCACAGACGTAATACCCAGTGAACAAAACGAGAAAGAAAAGAGTTCATGGGGTATGATTCAATTTACAACAATTCCCAAAAGGGGCAACACCTGTCTTTGAGGTTAGACGTTAGGACACAGGGGTTCTTAGCCATGCTCTGCCTCTGGAGCTGCGTGCTGGTCAAGTGGGTGATGCGGTTTGTGAAAATCATTCCAGTTTTATACTTACGATTTGTGTATTTTGTAGTACATACATATACTCAAACTTCAATTTAAAAAGTTTGCTCAAAAAGAAAATTTTGCCACAATAACATAAATGACCTGCGCTAGAAACTTTTACATACATTCACCTGCCGACGCCCTATCCAAACACTTTCTTTCCCCTACCAACGACGACGAGCTGTCTGTGGACTGGGAATGGACCCACTTTCTAGCGAGGTGATGTGTACAAGGTAGAGTCTCAATGAATTTTGAGTAAGTTCTCTTAAGACTCTTTGTTTCTTTTGGTATTACCAATCCCTGGGCTGTTTGTTACTGTTTAAAAAAATATTTGCCTATTTGCGGGGCACCTGGGTGGCTCAGCAGGTGAAGCGTCTGCCTTCATCCCAGATCATGATCTTGGGGTTGTGGGATCGAGCCCCACATCATGCTCCCTGCTTAGCGGGGAGTCTGCTTCTCCCTCTGCTCCCTCCCAACTCGTGCGCGCGCTCACTCGCTCGCTCGCTCTCTCTCTAATAAAATCTTAAAAAAATATCTGCCAATTTGCTTGTTGAAAAATGATACAGCACACATTTTGTTTCACTGATGACTGGTAAAATTGGCTATTTTTTCAAATGTTCAATGTCCATTTGTATTTTTCCTCCTGTGAATTATCTCTTCGTTTGCTTTGCCCATTTTCCTCTTAGAATAAAGAGATTACCCTTGCCTTTCACACTGGTTACAAACAAGCAACTCAGAACGAAGGCGTGCCTGTTTGTAATAGACATTAATTTCGTTCAGAGAGCGCCAGGCAGCTACGCTCCTGATACACTGAGAACGTAAAATAAGAATCAAGTCATTTCAACTGAATCTCAACAAACACAACAGAGAAGATGGCGTCACCTACCTGTAGTGCAGGAAGACGGTTTTGCTGGTTGGGAATTACTTTTAATGAGATCATCCCTTTGGTTTCTTTCTATTGAGAAAGGGGAAAAAATTATAATGGATATGTGATGGATGATCTGGGGTTTCATAAAGTCTTATTTCCCCCCTCGAGATCCCCCAAAAGTGTTTTTTTCCAAAACCCATCTTTACTGTACACTTTGAAATTTTGTAGGACAATTCCTCCTCCGATATCAAAGTCTCTTGGGCCCCATGAACCAGTATAACAACTTGGAGATGCACAAAGAATAATGAAGAAAAAGCGAATGACTTTTCCCTCCTCCCCACGCTCAACCCTAAAACATCTCCAGATGAACCGAAATGACACAGCGAGAGAGGGAACACAAGCAGAGGGAGCGGGAGGGGGAGAAGCTGACTCCCCACTGAGCAGGGAGCCCGACAGGGGACTCGATCCCAGGACCCTGAGACGGCAACCCGAGCTGTACCAGGTTGCTGTATCTTCTTTTCTTTTCTTTTTTTTTTTTTAAAGATTTTATTTATTTATTTGACAGAGAGAGATTACAGTAGGCAGAGAGGCAGGCAGAGAAACAGGGAGAGGAGGAAGCAGGCTCCCCGCTGAGCAGAGAGCCCGATGCGGGCCTCGATCCCAGGACACTGAGATCATGACCTGAGCCGAAAGCAGAGGCTTTAACCCACTGAGCCACCCAGGCGCCCAGGTTGCTGTATCTTCTACCTGCTCCTCGTTCTCTATAGTAGCAGCTTCTCTAGCCTCACTGATTTCCTGGCTACTTGTTCTGCTGATTAGTGAAAGAGAGAGATTGAAATCTTGGGCTCTAATTGTGGATCTGTTCTTTTCTCCTTGCGGTTGTAGCAGTTTTTGCCTCAAGTATGTTGAAGCTCTGTCGTTAGGTGCACGGATGTCTAGGATTTTGGCTGTTTCTAAAGGTAAACTTGGTCCCTGTTATTTCATATAGTCAAGAGCAGAAGTCCAGGGAGGGCCTTGTTGTTCTGTGTTCTTTCTGAGTAGGCTCTACACCCAGCATGTAGCTCAAACTCACAACCCTGAGCTCAAGGGTTGCACATTCTTCTGACTGAGCCTGCCAGGCGCTCCTCAACTTTTCATTTATAATATCCCAACCACTCTTCACAACACATCTGTGCACAGGGACTCCTACCTTCATCTTACAGAAGACTTAGAGAAATGAAATCACCTGTTCATAATCATGGCTAGAATCAGGTAGAGCAGGGTTTCAGAGATGCCAATAAAGACCAGTGCTTTCTAACATCCAGCCCAATGTTCTTTCTAGACAGATACTCTGGATCATTCGGCTTGTTTTAGAAATTTAGATCGGCAGTGCTAAGAGTCCCCTTGATGAGGTGTAAAGACGTGATAGAGAAATGATGTACACCGACACCAATGGGCATCCACGCTTCACAAACATAAAGGCACAGAAAATACCCACCATCGCCTTCTGCAGCTGATCTACTGAGTGATTAGTCACATTTGTGCCATTGATCTCTAGGATCTCATCCCCGACGTGAAGGGAGCCTACCACAAAATGAAAAGTCAATCCACAAAAAACAAACATTACAACAAGAGCTGTCAAGAGAAGGAAGCAGGAGCCAGAGCATGTTCTACGACCATGGGAGAAGGGAACGGTTCTTTTGATTCCCCTGAGGGATGTACCAAGGCAAGCACTTGACAGTTTCATTGACTAAGCTGAGCAAGAGCACCGTGTCCTCGGCAAGTGTAATGTTTCTTTGTCTTTTAGCTAAAACCCACAAGTGCCACCTAATGGTAAAGCTAACCAATGGTTAGAGTCTATATGAAGAGTAGCTACTAGTATTTGTGCCACCCTAGATACAAAAAAAAAGTCCAAACTAAGCACAAAAGGGTAGGGCCCAAAGCCTGGAGTGAACCAGGTGGCGCGTGCTGGTTGCCGCCACCTGCTAAAACCAGGTCATATTTGAATGTTCTCCCCCCGCCCCCACCACAAACAGCTTTTACTGAATGACGCATCTGAAAACTGATGGCACCTTCACATTAAGAAGACACAACAGCTACTTGTAGTGATCTGTTTAATGTGTATTTTCTCAGTTTAGTTGTGAGCTTCGGGAAGTGGAGATGGTCTGTTTCTGTCACTGTCATGTATTCAGTCTAATGCAATGGGCTGCATATATTTAACTGCTCAAGTATTAACCGGAGCGAGATTACAGCTCAGCGGAGGGCTGGGGGTGCTGGGTGATTCACACAAGGAACCGGTTGTTAAGCCACAAAAAAAATCCCTTGCCACCCACACGAAAATGCTCCTGGGTTTAAGACGACAAGCTTTGTGTCCCTTGCCACTGAACGGGGCCACCCCTGAGTGAAGCACAACCTCGGAGGCCCCGGAGTACCTTGTCTGTGAATCATGCCGCCGTGAAGAACCCTGGCCACCGTACACGACTGCTTTTCGTTCAGCTTCAGAGTGATTCCCTGCAGTGAAGACAAAGGGCACAGCAGGCTCTATTTTTAGCTCTTCCGGAGGTTAGCGTTAGGATAATTTCAGGGGATTTCTTCGGGGAAAGATTTTTCATCCGTACCTGGGGGTACTCGGCTAGAATGGGCGTGAAAGCTGCGTGAGGAGGGGGCTGGGGGAGAGAGTGCATCCCCTCTTGTGGCCCAGGGACTCAAGGGGTCGCGAGGAGGCAGTAGGTTAGAATCGAAGGGATTACCATGGGCTCTTCTGTGACCTTCTCGAACTGTATAAGTCGCACCTTCCGTGCCTCCTGCCCTTCGGCCTGGGTCGGGCTACCTGGGGCAGCAGAACCATTGGTGTACAGGTCCTCGGTCACGACACTCGCCTGGCAGGTCGAAACAACAAAGCAATGGGTAAGGGAGGAGCAGAGGCCGCTGTCAGTCTGAAAACCAACGGTTATTTCATAAGTTTGACATCTAAACTGATGTGAGGCTGTTTGTAATCGTTATTATCCAACACGTTTATCTAGTTTGCTGCAGAAATGTTCATGGGTTTGAGATCCAGGGTGCTGCACCCAGGATTTCTGGTAAGGGGCCACATACTCGTATGGTGTGCGCGCACACGTGTGCGCATGCACGCAGACACACGCACATAAACGCGCACGCGCATGCGCGCTCCCGGTCTATAGCCAAGATCCAGGGTGGGATTCCTTCAAGCAAACAGAGGCTCTGTGTAAAGATGATTCAGGTGAGCATTAGTCTCTCTCAAATTATCTCTTTGGCTATAAACGGGAAGAGCATTAGGCATTTAGGATTAGCCCCCGGCCCAGGATGACACCACCACCACTGAAACCAACGGGCTCCCCGTCCCAGCTCCCCAAGATGACATCTCCACTGTGACTCTTTTCTCCCAGCCTCGACAACAGCAAAGCCAGACAACAGAACAGAAAGGACAGAAACAGGATCTACCACGTCCGAGCCCTTCCACAGGGATGCACGGCCACATGCCATGTGCACCAAAAGATGTGGACACCGATGTCACTGCAGCACTAGTTTGTAAAAGAAAATACTATAAAATTTCATTTTTGGAACCATTTGAACATAATCTGAAGACATCATGTTCCTTAACCCATAAATGCTTCTGTGTGTTTTCTGAGAATAAAAACTTTCTCGAAAACAAAAATTTAGCATTTTTAAAAAGATTTTATTTATTTATTTGACAGAGAGAGAGAGAGAGAGAGAGAGGGAGGGAGGGAGAGAGAGCACGTGCACAAGTAGGCAGAGCGGCAGGCAGAGGGAGAGGGAGAAGCAGGCTCCCCACGGAGCAGGGAGCCCAACGCAGGGCTCGATCCCAGGACCGCAGGATCATGACCTGAGCCCAAGGCACCAACTGACTGAGGCAGCCAGGCGTCCCGAAAATTGAGCCCTGATACAATACTAAATCTAGTCCTCAGTTTTTCTACCAATTTTATCAAGTATCCCAATAATGTTCCTTCTAGCTCTACATATTCTTTCCCAGACCAGAATCCACATCACGCACCGCATTGTTTTCACATGTCTTTAGCCTTCCTTAATTTGGAAAAGCTCCTCAGCCTTTCTTTGTCTTTCATGACCTTGACATTTTTAAGAGGACAGGCCTGCTGCTTTGTAGACTCTCAATCTGGATTTGTCCCATGTGTTCTCACGATTAGACTGAGGTCGTGCATTCTGGGGAGGAATCCCATGGAAGTGGTGTTGCATCCTTCTCGGCGCAGCAGTTTTCTTAAAAGCCCCAAGCCGGAAGGACATCGAGAGTCCATCAGCAGTGTGCTGGCTAACCCGGCAGAGCCAGCCCCCAGCTACCACACCAGCGACGACAACGGGCTACGGCTGGGACGCCACGTGGGCGGATCGCTCTTCCAGAAGGGCTCCCTCTCCATCTCCTTTGCTGGTTCTTCCTCGTGTTTCTAGTCCATTAATGTGGAAGCAGCCCAGGGCTTGTGGCAAGGGCTAGCACAGTGGGGAAGGTCAAGTGGAAACCTCTGAAAGTGTCCTCCACCCACCCCAGACAAAAAAGCAAATCACAAACAACAGGGCCCCTAGAGGAGGAAGAACAGGGAAATTCAGCATCTGAGCACAAGCTCAAACGGACGGCAACTAAATTCCCGCCATACCTGGGGGGTTGGGGCGGTGCCCCCAAAAACCGTGCAGAAGGAAGACTTTCCCAACTAGGGATGCCGCAGGTGGTGTGCCCCCCACACTCTTGTGAGGGTGTCTATCCAGCTCTACATTCACTCACTCATTCATTCAGCCAGTCACTTCCTCCTGGGCAGTGGCCAAGGGCCTAGAGGGGGAAAGGACTGGAAGATCAGACGGTAGAGGCCTGTGGACAGACAGGTATCTCATGAGTAGGGGCATTATGAAATACTATAAAGTGATATTTACATTTTAATTGACTTCATCCTTTCTAAGAGGTCATTAGAAACTCCGATAAGCGTGAGGTTGGAAGGAGTGTTACTGGGAGGCCTCAAAAGAGAGAAGTTCAGAGAAAGGGCCTAGTGAGGCAACTGAAACGTAGACACACTCACATGACAGTCACATGAGTCCTGTAGGATTTGCTCTGAAAACAGAATTGTACTGCATTTAGAAACCAGACCTGGGGCGCTCGGGAGAACAGAACTGCACACGACGTCGAGGCCTGGTTACCGCCACCCTGCGCGGGGTGGCCTCACGTACACACGCCGCGGAGCCTGCCTTTGCTCGAACTACGCACACGGCGGGTCTGAGTCCTGGACTCTTTCAACCACGCCTGGGTTACTGTGCGCGCGAGTTTCTTGACCTCTCTGTGCTCTGGGCTCCTCGTCTGCACCCTCAGACACTGCCGAAGAAAACAGGCAGCATGCAGATGCCACGCAGCCCTTCATTTCTAATTAATTTCTACACGGGCCAGGGAAAGCCTGTTACTGCCGGAAGCGCTACAAAGCAGGCTTTCTGTTCCGGCAAGATACAATGTGTCCTGCGGGACTGAGATTCAGGTTCAAGTTGGCAGCCTGTGTAGACGGAAGCCAGGGGGAACGTGGGGAGGGAAACAGAACCCCCCAGGAGGGACAGCAGAGCCGGGGGGACCCGCCATCCAGCAGAGCACGGCGGCCTGGGGCTCGAGTCCCTGTGCAGAAAACGAAAGGGATGAGGCTTGAGGTGCAAAGAGCTCCCGAAACGCCACACATCTGGCCCTCAGCTCCACTTTCCAGGCAGGAAGTGGACTCGTGTCTCCTCGGCCAGAACCACAGGGCGCGGCTGCTCCGGGCAGCCCGGGGATCTCAGGACATGAGAAGTGAGTTGGGCATCCCGTCGCCCCGAGCAAGATCAGGAAGAAGTGGGGGCGTCCGCGTGGGTCAGTCGGTCGGGTGAGCCGGTTGGGCCAACTCTTGATTTCGGCTCAGGTCATGACCTCAGGGTCGTGAGATCGAGCCCCGTGTCAGGCTCCACACTCCGCATGGCACCTGCTTAAGGTTCTCTCTCTCGGGGCACCTGGATGGCTCAGGCACTCAAACGTCTGCCTGTGGCTCAGGTCAGGATCCCGGAGTCCCAGGATCGAGCCATGAGTGGGGGGGGGGGTTCCCTGCTCAGCGGGGAGTCTGCTGCTCCCTCTCCCTCTGCCTCTCCCTCTGCTCGTGCTTTCCCTCTTTCTGTCAAATAAATAAATAACATCTTTAAAAAAAAAACAGATCAGGGAGAAGTGGGATAAAGCTGTTGGATCGGCGGTCAGTTATAATACAAAAACCATTTACCGACTTTCCCTTTTAAGAAAGTACCTACAGACAAGTCATGAAGCGATCACAGTTGAAGAACAGATTGTAAATGTCAACACCATGACGGGAGTTGACAGGAGAAAGGAAATGAAGGGAAGGGGTCACTGGTCTTGTCACCTTACAAAGTGAGGAGTCAAGAGGTAGTCTCTACACTGAGTGGGATACAGGAAGAAATAACGGTAGAACTGAAAGCAGAAATTGTAAATGGGCAGCTCACAAATCTGGTTTATTTTGACCACATACTTTTACTTAGCAGAACCCAGAAGATTTCTAGCTCTCTTTAGAAATTTCAGAAGACCTGGCACTGCTCCCACGGCCACGGCAGGCTGAGACGGGCTGAGGGGGTCCGCGCCGAGGGGGTCCGCGCCCAGCAGACGTGCACATGCTCTCCAACTCACTTCCCACTCGCTGGTACGAAAGCCAAGGTCACCTGCCGATTCCCCTGCACCTGAGATGTTATTTTTCTTACACACAACTGGCTTCATCCTCTGGATGACTTTAAAAAGAAATCATGTCTGTGATCTAAAGGCACAGGCCCTTGAGGAGCTGAGACAAATTTGAAAAGGAAAAAAGGACGAGGAGTCAATCTACACACTCTCATGACCTACATAATTACTAGTGATTAAGACTGTGTGGTAGAGACACACAGATGAAGGGACTAGGATAGAGAACCCAGAGACACACCCACACAGAGATGCCCAGGCGAGTCTGACAAAGGTGCAAAAACAATTGAAGGACGAAGGGTAGGTGTTTCAGTAAATGGTGCCAGAGCAAAAAGCAAACCTCCGCTGACCTAACCCTTCACAGCGGACCATGGACTTGCATGTGAAGTATAAAACTCTAACACGTTTTAGAAAAACAACAGAGGAGACAGTTACCGGGATTTAGGGCTAGACAGTGAGTTCTTATACCCGATGCCAAAGCAGGATTCATAAGAGGAAAAACTGATAATTTGGACCTCTGAAAAATTAAACACTTCTGCTCTGCGAAAGCCCGGGTGAGGATGAAAAGACAAACTTTTGCAACAAAAGACCTGAATCTAGAATATATAAAGAATGTTCAGGGGTGCCTGGGGGGCTCAGTCAGTTGGGCATCTGCCTTCGGCTCAGCTCATGATCCTGGGGTCCTGGGATTGAGGCCAGAATGGGGCTCCCTGCTCAGAGGGGACTCTGCTTCTCCCTCCGCCTGCTTGTGCTCTCCCTCCTTCTCTGACAAATAAATAAATAAAATCTTGGGGGTGCCTGGGTGGCTCAGCTGGTTAAGTGTCTGTCTTCAGCTCAGGTGGTGATCTCAGGATTCTGGGATCCAGCCCCACATTGGGCTCCCTGCTCGGCAGGGAGTCTGCTTCTCCCCTGCCTTCCTGCTCGTGCTCTTTTTTTTTAAAATAGTTTATTTGTTTATTTGAGAGAGAGAGAGAGATAGCACAAGTAGGCAGAGCGGCAGGCAGACGGAGAGGGAGAAGCAGGCTCTCCGCCGAGTGGGGAGCTGGATGCGGGGCTCGATCCCAGGACCCTGGGATCATCACCTGAACGGAAGGCAGACGCTTAACCGACTGAGCCACCCAGGCGCTCCCTGCTTGTGCTCTTTCTCTTGTTATCTGTCTCTCAAATAAATAAAATAAAATAAATCTTAAAAAGTAAAAAGAATGCTCAATGCTCAGCACTAAAAACCATCTAATTCTATACCTGAAACTAACAGTACATTGTATGTTCAGTAATTGGAATTTAAATAAAAACTTAAAAAAAAACATCTAGGAGCGCCTGGGTGGCTCAGTGGGTTAAAGCCTCTGCCTTTGGCTCAGGTCATCATCTCAGGGTCGTGGGATCGAGCCCCGCATCGGGCTCTCTGCTCAGCGGGGAGCCTGCTTCCTCCTCTCTCTCTCTGCCTGCCTCTCTGCCTACTTGTGATCTCTCTCCCTCTGTGTCAAATAAGTAAATAAACTCTTTAAAAAAAACCCATCTAATTAAAAAATGGGCAAAAGACTGGGAGTGTGGGTGGCTCAGTGGGTTGGATGTTGGTTTTTTTTTTTTAAAGATTTTATTTATTTATTTCACAGAGGGAGAGAGATCACAGGAGGCAGAGAGGCAGG
>LNAC01001497.1:11782-30071 GCA_002007465.1 Ailurus styani | reverse complement strand
ACGCCCGGGGCCTAATGGCGTGGGGACAGCGGACAAGCCGCGCCTTCAGCTCCGGGCTTTACCCAGAAATCCCTGCGGGCCCAGAACGTTGCGAAAATGCCTTTAAGGCTCTCCGGGCTGCAGGTACCCTGTGATTTACATTGCTGTCTGCAACTCGGTGATGAAAGGCCTGATTGCTCCCAACAGCACACTGTTTTCCTTGTCTTGGGCCACATCTCCTGCGGTTAATGCCACAAAAATTCTGAGGGATCGGTGGAAGCAAAGGGAACCTTGCCAACCCCGCGGCAGGGTTCCTTAGCACCCGAGTGGGGAAGGGGTTCTGAACAAACACATTGACTGGGCTCGCAGGGCTCAGGCTGGCCCCATCCACACACCTGATGCAAACCTGGCCTCCTTCACCGCAAGCCAGTAACCTCACGGGATTATCAGCACTTAGTTACCCTATACAATCTTCTTGGAACCTTCCAGTATCTCATAGCCAAAAGGAAAAAGTCCGAGGGCAAGAGTTTGCAGCCTCATCACCCAGTTTTCTCGGAGAAGAGGCTGAGATCACATGATCGATGGCTCCCTTCCCCACGATTACCCCAAAGGCACCTACAAAGCTGAGTGAGACAGAAACATGGAGAGAAAAGGAAAGAGAGCAAGAGCTCTCAAAATGAACAGTCGGATACCGGTGCAGGGATATATTAAGTGAACAATGGAATAGATTAAAGAACACAGAAACACAGCCCTACAGGTGGAGAACTTTGATGTATGATACACTTGAGACATTAGGTAACTCTACAAAGACCTTCATTAAATGAAGCTGGAAAACGCTTACCTATATTGAAAGAGGTGAAATGGGAACCCTCTCCCGGCCATATGCAAGAAAATCCCATCGATTCCCGGTAGATTAAGAACTTAAATGTCAAAAACAGGCTTAAATGTCAAAAAGCTCTTGAAAGAAAACATCAGCAAACAACTTACAGTTTGGGGGATAGAAAAAGATTTCTTGGGGCACCTGGATGGCTCAGCCATTAAGCCTCTGCCTTCTGCTCAGGTCGTGATCCCAGGGTCCTGGGATGGAGTCCCTCGTCTGGCTCCCTGCTAAGCAGGGAGCCTGCTTCCCCCTCTCCCACTCCCCCTGCTTGTATTCCTTCTCTCGCTCTCTCTCTCTGTCAAATACATAAATAAAATCTTAAATAAAAAAATTTCTTAACAAAACAATGCAGACAAACCACTAAGTATAAAATGGAATGTCGATAAATTTGGCTTTGTTAACATTAGGCACTTTTACTTACCAAAAAACAAAGTCAAAAGCAAAAAAGACCACCTGTGCTTTGGGAGAAAATATTCTGAGTATATGCAAATGACAAAGGATTCCTATTATAAATATACAAAAGACTATAAATTACTAAATTTTAAAAATCCAGTAGAGAATTGGGTAAAAAACATGAAAAAACATCTCAATATGGAGAAATAAACATATGAGCAGATGTTCAACTTCATTGTGACCAAGGAAATGCAAATCAAGACTACAATGAAATAGTAGTGTATACCCACCCAGTTATCAAAAATGAAAAAATCTTCAAATATCAAGTGTGAGAGACAATGTGAGGCCATATGAGTTCACGCAAATGCCCTCTTAGCCAGCCATTCTGCTCCTAGTTATATATATCCAAGAGAACTTCTTGAATATGTACAACAAGGAACATGGACAGCAATGCTCCTGAAAATGGTTTCGTTCACAGGAAAAGCCTATGAGCAACTCAAATGCCCATCAACTGTGGCATATTCACATTACACAATATGATTGAACTAAGAAGAAAGCAAATCAGAAATACACAAATATATAAAGTACAGAAAAATCCCTCCTTCACCCCTTCCCAATCCACGGAGGGAACAACCTTACCCACTTTGGACTCTTAAGTTTCCAGACCTTCCTCTGTGCACATAGAATACATTCAGAGCTACAGTTGCCTGTTTTGTCTAAGGAGAGAAACCACAGAACCCATGGCGTTCCTCCTTTTCCCCACCTCCCCACGAAGCAGGCCTCCTCTGAGGGCCAGCCCGAAAGGTAAAATTCACCCACTTAAAGTGAACAATTCAGGGAGGCTTGGGGGGCTCCCGTTGGTGAAGCGTCTGCCTTGGGCTCAGGTCAGGATCCCAGGGGCCTGGAATCGAGTTCCGTTCAGCCTCCTTGTTCAGCAGGGAGCCTGCTTCTCCCTCTCCCTCTGCCTGCTCCCCCTCTCCCCCGCTCAGGCTCTCTCGCTCTCTCACAAACAATTAAATAAAAATAAAATCTTTTTTAAAAATGAACGACTCAGTGATTTTTAGTATAACCACAGAATTGTACAACCATCACCGATCTCTCATTCCAGAACCTTGGCATCAACCCCAAAGGAAGCCGTCAGAGCAGTCACTCCCCGGTCCCCTGGTCCTCAGCCCCCGGCAGCCCCTGACCTGTCTTCCGCGGGGACGACAAAGGGCCAGGCACAAACCCTCCCTTGAGAACTTGTAAGCATACGTCGGCCCTTGTAGCTCACAGTAAAATTAAAAAAAAATTATTACATACAAACAAGAAAACAAGGACCCATGGGTGAGATCCAGCAGAAACTATAGGTAACCAAACTGGACCAACACCTTCAGATATTTGAATTCAAGATTAGCTTAACTTTAGAAAATTTATTAATCTGGAGGCACCTGAGTGGTTTAGCGGTTGAACGACTGACTCTTGATTTTGGCTCTGGTTATGTTCTCAGGGTCATGAGGTTGAGCTCCCTCTGCTTGAGGGTCCCTCTCCTTCTGACCCTTCCCCTTCTCTCTCTCTGTCTAAAGAAATAAAATCTTTTTTAAAAAAGAAAATTTCGGGGATCCTGAGTGGCTCAGTGGATCAAGTGTTTGCCTTCAGCTGTGGTCACAATCCCAGGATCCTGGGATCAAGCCCCGAGTCGGGCTCCATGATCAGTGGGGAGCCTGCTTCTCCCTCTGCTGCTCCCCCTACTTGTTCTCTCTCTCTTTGTAAATAAATAAATAAATAAATAAATAAATAAAAATATGTAAATAAATAAAAATATGTAAATAAAAAATAAAAATATTTAGGGCGCCTGGGTGGCTCAGTGGGTTAAAGCCGCTGCCTTTGGCTCAGGTCATGATCTCAGGGTCCTGGGATCGAGGCCCCCATTGGGCTCTCTGCTCAGCAGGGAGCCTGCTTCCTCCTCTCTCCTCTCTCTCTGCCTGCCTCTCTGCCTACTTGTAATCTCTCTCTCTGTGTCAAATGAATAAATAAAATCTTTAAAAAATAAAACAAATAAAATAAAAATATTAAAAAAAAGAAAAATTAAAAAAGAAAATGCATTACTCCAAATTAACTGCATTAACATATTAATGGGAAAATCCTATTATCTCAGTAGATGAAAAATATTCCATTTTTTTCTAAGATTTTATTTATTTATTTGACAGAGAGCGTGAACACGTGCATAAGGTAAGGTAAAAGTAAAAGTATGATAAGGTACAAAGACTGGAAAAGAAGAGACAAAATTGTCGCTATCTGTAGATTTTATTATCTTTGTAAACTATTTAAACATCTATCAATAACATTAAAATTAATAAGTGCTATTAGTAAGGCTATTGATAGATTTTTACTATTGTTTTATTTTATTTTTTAAAGGATTTTATTTATTTATTGGAGAGAGGGAAAGAGAGTGAGGGAGAGCACAGAGGGAGGAGCAGACTCCCCGATGAGCAGAGAGCCTGACGTGGGGCTCGATCCTAGGACCCTGAGATCCTGACCTGAGCCGAAGGCAGATGCTTCACCGACTGAGCCACCCAGGTGCCTCTGATAGATTTTTAAATACAGAAATTGATTGCATTTCTATATACCAACAACACACAGAGACTATGATTTTGAAAGATACCATTCAGTGTAGTGTCTAAAACAATCAAATGCCTTGGAATAAATGTAACTCTATATACCATATAGATAGAATTATAAAATTCTGTTGGAATCCAATAAAGAAGGGCTAAAAAATGGAGAGATAAGTCATGGTCATGGTTTGGAAGATTCAATGCACGTATAAATTCTGTGGCACTGGCCATAGTGGGCATGGAAACTGAGTCAGAAGTGCAGGCAAACACTTGATCCAAACCACGGCAGTTGGAAGGCCTTCGGGGAGAGTGGCTTCTTTAGCTCAGGGTGGACAAGTTCCGGACAAGCGTGTCAGCTGACTCGGAGAGGGGATGGTCACACAGCCTTTTCTGGGTGGCCAGTTCCAGTTCAGGGCACTTATTGCTCAGAATCTGGGTTTGCTCCTTGGAGTTTATTGCTTCTTGGAATTTTTTTGCAATTATCTGTTTTTCTCAATTCCTAGAACTGCCTTTAGGCACAGAAGTTCAGGTCAAAGTTCATGAATGGAAAAGTATAGCTTCTCACAATATTAAAAAAATAAAATTGGGGGCGCCCGGGGGGGCTCAGTGAGTTAAGCATCTGCCTTGGGCTCAAGTCATGATCCCTCTGCCCAGTCCTCCCCCTGCTTGCGTGCTCTCCCCCTCTCTCTCTGTCAAGTGAATAGATAAAACCTTAAAAAAGAAATACAATACAATACAATTGGACTCTACCTCACGCCATGTAAAACTTAGTTTGAGTAGCGTAGGGACTTAAAAGCACAAAACTTTTAGAAGACAATATAGACAATGGAGTGATTGCCAAATCTGAGCACTTGAAAGTATGCCGCCTGTTCAGAACGCATCTTGTCGGGAGTGAAAGTGCGGTCCCGGAGCTGGGAGCAGGTGCTTTCCCGGTCAGCGACGGTCAGCAGCAGGGGGTCTGGGCTGTGTAAAGAGTCCCTACAGAAGAGTAAACGAAGTTGCAGGTTAGAGAAGTGGGCGACATTCGTTCACAGGCGTTTCCTAGACGAGGAAGACAAATGATCCAGAAACTCGTGCCGAGGTCTTCAGTGTCGCGCGTGTTCGGAGACAGAGAAAGCAAACAACAGGGCTCAGGTCTCCCGCGGCGGCTGTTCCCTCTCACACTGACCGCGGGAGCCCCCAGCCCTTGACCCGCCCATCGGTGCCGGGCGACCGCGCCTACGGGGGCTTCAGGGACGAGAGGACACACCGTGCCCGGAGACAGTGCACATACCCTTCGACGCGGGAAGGTCCCGGGAGTCGCGCTCTTCTCCAGCGTCAGCCCGGGGGACCCGCGGGACACAGCGCGAGCGAGCCCAGAAAACCGCAGAGCAACGCGCCCCCGAGACGGGCGGCTTCTGGAGTTACCAACCGGGCCAGGCTCCGGCCTTGGACGCCGGGACACCGGCTGCTGCCCCGGGGGGTGGGGGGGAGGCGGGGGCGACGGATCTGGTCCCTCGGCGCGTGTCCCCGCTGCAGGGCAGCCCGGGGCCTCGGGTTCCCTCGCCCCGCTTGACCTTGACCTGCGCGGGCCCTGTGGCCTGTGGCCAGCAGCCCCGCTCATGCCAGCGTCATGGAGAACGTCGTGGCGCTCTTTCTCTTCGCGTGTTCCTTTCCTTAAAGATTTTATTTATTTATTTGACACAGAGAGAGAGATTACAAGTAGGCAGAGGCAGGCAGAGAGAGGGGGAAGCAGGCTCCCCGCGGAGCAGGGAGCCCGACGCGGGGCTCGATCCCAGGACCCTGAGATCATGACCTGAGCCGAAGGCAGACGCTTAACCCGCTGAGCCCCCCGGGTGCCCCATCTCTTTCCAGGTTCCATGTATTGAATTCGTACATTGCCGCAGTTTGCCTCAGCTCAGCAAATGCTGCCTCTCTGCCCCCACTTGCTCGGCCCGGGCCTGGGACGCATCCCCCAAGCCTCGCTCTCTCCCGCACTCATCCAACCGGGAAGCTGGCCCTCCTGGGCCGCCCTGCCAGGGACTCAGAATCTGCTCCCCACCGGCCCGGGCCACGCTGTCTCTCGGGCACTAGCCTGAGCCTCCGGCTCCTGGCCCTGCTGCCTGCATTCTCAAGGGGCTCCTTGCTCGGCGGGGAGCCTGCTTCTCCCCCTGTCTGCTGCTCCCCCTGCGTGCGCTCTCTCTCTAATAAATAAATAAATAAATAAATAAATAAATAAATAAATAAATAAAATCTTAAACAAATAAATAAATAAAATCTTAAAGCAATGTTTTTTTGTGTGTTCTAGGCTTACAGGTATTTTTTCTCCTTTCAGTATTTTATGAAAAACTTTTTGTAACAAATACATAGGACTCATATAATCAAAACAGCAATAACGCTATTCCCATTTTTCAATCACATGTTTTAAAGGCGAAAATAAAGGCAAAGATAGTTTAAGATGGAAGACAATTTAATTTTGATTCATGGGTACTTCCTTGTTGTAAGCGAACAGCATGCTCTGCCCAGCTGAATCTTCTAGTACTTCATTGGGCTGGGTCATCTACAAAAATACTGGGAAAAGAAGAGAAATAGATGAAATAAGTTTAAATTCCTATACAGTGGTCTGGTTTGCATAGAGTGACTATGTAGTTACGTTACCTTTTATTTTCTTTTTTTTTTTTTTTAAGATTTTATTTATTCATTTGACACAGAGAGAGAGATCACAAGTAGGCAGAGAGGCAGGCAGAGAGAGAGGAGGAAGCAGGCTCCCCGCTGAGCAGAGAGCCCGATGTGGGCCTCGATCCCAGGACCGTGGGATCATGACCTGAGCCGAAGGCAGCGGCTTTCACCCACTGAGCCACTCAGGCGCCCACGTTACCTTTTCTAAGATACGATTTTACACAACATCTCCTCTTACTATGAACCACGTGATTTCATTCAGACAAAATGCTTTGCTGACTTGAGAAAATAAGAGTATGAATGTTGGCAGGTAGATGTAGAAGTTTCGTTACGGAGCTTTTCTTCTTTGGTTTTTATTGATTGATTAACATTTTAAAATTTATTTCAAGCAACCCTCACACCCAGTGTGGGGCGTGAACTCATGACTCCAAGATCAAGAGTCACATGCTCCATTGACTGAGCCACCCAGCCGCCCCTCTTCTTTTGCATTTAAAGTATCTTTTAGGGGCACCTGGGTGGCTCAGTCATTAAGTGTCTGCCTTCGGCTCAGGTCGAGATCCCAGGGTCCTGGGATCAAGCCCCGCATCGGGCTCCCTGCTCTGCGGGAAGGCCTGCTTCTCCCTCTCCCACTCCCCCTGCTGCTGTTCCCTCTTTCACTCTATCTCTCTCTGTCAAATAAATAATAAAATCTTTTTTAAAAAACTTTTTTCCCTGTACATATAGTTTTTTTAAATTAATTTTTTATTTTCTTTTTGTTAAGTAGGCTCCATGCTAGTGGAGCCCAACACCGGGCTTGAACTCACAACCCAGAGATCAAGACCCAGACTGACATCAACAGTCTGCGGCTTAACTGACTGAGCCACCCAGATGCCCCTAGTTTCTAATAATAAATTGGTTTCAGTTATTAGTTTCTGTTATAATATGCTCTTTCCCACTCGGTATTTCATGAATAGGATTCCATGTAATTTTCCTCTACAGCAACATTCTGGTAACGATACAGTACTCATTGTAGGAACAGTCAGTGCTTTCTTTAACCAGCCAGTGGACATTTAAGTTGTTTCTATTTTTTCCCTATTATAGACCATACTAAAAATTCCTTATACATGTTTCTTTGCACTCTCGTTAGCGCCAGTCAGCGTCCCCGCTTGCCACCGGAGCCCGGGGACACGCACAAGCCTTCCATGGTGATTTCCTCATGCAACGAAGCAGCTGGAGGCACAGAGAAACTCTTCCCAGTCTTTACAGTGAAATGTATTTTTTTAAAGATTTTATTTCTTTATTTCAGAGAGAGAGACCATGAGTAGTGGGGAAGGAGGCAGAGGCAGAGGGAGAAGCAGACTCCCTGCTGAGCAGGGAGCCCAGTGTGGGGCTCAATCCCAGGACCCTGAGATCAGGACCCGAGCTGAAACCAAGAGACACCTAACCAACTGTGCCACCCAGGTGCCTCTGATATGTTGTATTTTCATTTTCATTTATTTCAAAATATTACTTAATATTCTTCTGAGACTTCCTCTTTTTTAAAAGATTTTGTTTATTCATTTGAGACAGAGAGAGCACAAGCAGGGGCAGAGGGAGAGGGAGAGGCAGACTCCCCGCTGAGCAGGGAGCCCGATGTGGGGCTCGGTCCCAGGACCCTGAGATCATGACCCGAGCCCAAGGCAGATGCTTCACCGACTGAGCCCCCAGGTGCCCCAGTTAGATGTATTTTTAAACAATCGGTATTATTGGGTCATCGGGCTGGCTCAGGTGGTGGGGCATGGGACTCCTGATCTCAGGATTGTGAGTTCGAGCCCCACACTGGGGGCGGAGATTGCTTAAGAATAAAATCTTTTAAAAATCCAGTATTTTTGGGATGCCTGGGTGGCTCAGTAGGTTAAGCAGCTGCCTTCGGCTCAGGTCATGATCCCGGGGCCCTGGGATCGAGCCCCGCATCGGGCTCCCCACTCAGCGGGGAGCCTGCTTCTCCCTCTCCCTCTGCCTGCCACTCTGCCCGCTTGTGCTCTCTCTCTCTCTGACAAATAAAAAAAATCTTAAAAATTAAAAAAAAATCCAGTATTATTGAGAGTCTACTATGTGCCCAGTATCAAGTGCCGGTTTTTCCTGGAACCTCACGTGGCCTTTATGACTATAGACTCAAATCTTCCTTTATTACCGTGACATTTAAAAACCTCTACCTCGAAGTGTTCTTTTCCTGTTGTATTATTTTGGCCCCCTTCTACAAAGTGGTTCATTACGTGCCCCCTGCATCTATCAGTTTTCCCTTTAATATTACTCTTGCGAAGGTATTTTTTAATAAGTAAAGAAAGTATTTAAATAAATTAATTAAGTCTATTTAATGGTGTTGGCTTTTTACATCCTGTCTTCCCTATCTCCCTTCATGTTTTTTCATCCATGTCTTCTTTTGTTTTGCTCTCTCTTGCCTTCCCTCTCGCCCTCACTGTCCTCACTGGTGTTTCGCTCCCAAGCCAGCCTGCTTGTTCCCAGCAAGGGCTTCATGGCTTCTGTCCCCGGGTCGAGGCATCGACTTCAAAGCAGGGAGTCTCCGGGGCCGCCTTTATCTCCCCCGAGTGCTCCTGAGGCTTCTGGCCACAGTGGGAGTGACAGTGACTTAAGAGATACAGAAGCAGATAGCTCTGGACTTGAGTCCTGGATCCTTCCCTTGGGAGACGCAGGCTTTCTCTGTCCGATCCCTGTCTCGTTCTCCCTTCCACACGTGGGACACGGCTGCCCTGCAGGCGCACGGACGGATGGGGCTCAGGCTCCCCCTCGGGGGCCCGATCTCACCAGCTGCTGACTGTTGTCCACGCACAACCTCCCTCCGCTCCCCTCTCCCCCGTTCTCATGCGCTCTCTTTCTCAAAAAACAGTTTTTACCTATTTCAGGCTAACGGGGGCAGCTCGGATGGGGTCAGCCGAGGCGTTGTTGGGCTCGCAAAGCAGTCTGACTCTCCCTTCCTCCCCCTGCGGCTCCCCTGCGCTGCCACAACTGACTTGTGGCACCTTTATCACGAGAGCCGTGTCCCATTTCTCACTGTGTCCAGCGCAAAGTCCAGAGGGCCTGGGTGGTGCACGGCTGTCTCCAGTCTGGGTGCAGCTGCTCTTCGGTCGAGTGACTTGTTAAGTAAAACAAGGGACCTGCTCCTGCTCCCCACACACCAAATGCAGTGATGGGGCGGGAGAAGCGCGCCCGCCACCGACTTTCCCACCCGGAGAAGGGGTGATGGGAGACACACAGCGGTCATTTACACGGTGACTTACAGAGCAGATGGCTGCTGTGTGTCCCCCATTGTCCCTTTTTCCAAGTGGGAATGTTTATGGTGGGAAACTCCTGGATGCCACCCGAGGAAACGTCAAAGCCTGTGTCCTTCTCACGGATGATCAGAGGTCCAAACCCTGTTTTAAGGCTCATCTAGTTCTGGGTCATGGTTTCTTCGACAAGAAGCTTCTCTCAAAAACTTACCTGACATCTGTTCAGCTCCAAGCAGTTCTGTGTGTCAGTAACCATATCTGAGGTTGTTTCCTGGACCGGGGTCTTGACCCCGTGGCCACTGAGATTATCAGGAGTCTTAGGTGGGGACGCCACACCCTCAGCTAATCTTTGCCCTCGGTCACTTTATTAGATTGTGCAGTTGGAACAGAACAACCCTTGAGCCTGCTTCCACGGGTTCCTGCACTTGGACTCTGTCTCCCACCATAGCATTGATCCACTGGACAGTTATTCTGTTGTCTTATTTCTCCATCTCACTAGCAACTGGAGAGAGGCAAGTCGTCATCTTTTGGTCAATTCTGATTGGATTAATAAAATTAAGGTTTTTCTACCTATGTTTATTTTGTTAACCATTCCAGGGATCTCTTTGACTTCGTATGATTTATATGGATAAATATTGTGGCAAATTTAGAATTTGTGGCACTGGAAGACATAGTTAATTGTATATTTTCCATGTATAATTCCTAAACCAAAGGGAAAGATAATTAGGAGTTAATGAAGTTAGTAAAAAAAAATCAGTTGGAAACACTGGTCATTCAATGTGACCTGTGAGTTGTTGCTAATGGATGGAGTGGGTTGGATAAAACAAGAATGACCTTCCTTAAAACTTTCCCTTAAGGTAGATGTTCCGCCTCCCCCTCAGGTTCCCCTCCCCCTCCCTCTCCTCCCCCGCAGCAGCTCACATGAGGCAGCAGAGGACCCCCATGAGGATGACCGTGAGAAGAAAAGCAAAAACAGCTGCCAGAAGAATGGAGTTCTTGATGTGCTCCCACAAGTAATCCCTGACGTTGCTAAGACAGAACTTGTGATTTTCTGCAGAAAAAGCACAGATGTTCCATGAGGACAGATCAAGTACATGAGAGGCTGGAATGTGAACCCTGATTCAAGTGCAAGTCGTTTTCCCCGGTAGCGTGCTCTTTTATAGTTGCTCAGAGCCCCAATTCTTTTTTTTTTTAACCAACTGAACCACCCAGGTGCCCCCAGAGCCTATATTCTTAACTGCTTTGCTGTGATGCCTCTAAGACATTCAAGGGATATGCATTAAAAAAAGGTACCCTCAGATGAATATCATCTTTGCCTCCTTGTACGTCAAATAGAAACAATAATCTCTGCCCCAGATATCTCAAAGGTTGTTTTGAGGTCATAGTGAAAAGATCTGAGCACTATATGCGTGCGTGTCAGCAGCTGGGCTTTGGGAACAAGTCTTCCTTAGCCCCTCCCCCCAAACGACTTTAATTATCCCTTTGTCCTCAGGGAGACTTTGTCATATTTCACAGAAGATTGGCATCTCTGGGTTTGGCCGCCCATCTGAACTCTTACTCCATGTCCTTCTGCAAAGGGCTTGGTACACAGTCGGTGGGTTAGGGCTTGTTGATCGAAATTGACCAAACCAGAATACTTTGCTTCACTATGAACACTATTTTCCTTTCCTTTCCTTTCCTTTTTCCTTTCCTTCCCTTCCCTTCCCTTCCCTTTTTCTTTCCCTTTTTCCTTCCCTTTTCCCTTCCCCCTTTCCTTTCCTTTCCTTTCCATTCCGTTCTATTTATTGGGGCGCCTGGGTGGCTCAGTCAGTTAAGCATCTGCCTTCGGCTCAGGTCATGATCCCAGGGTGCTGGGTTGGAGCTCATGTGGGGCTCCCTGCTCAGCGGGGAGCCTGCTTCTCCCTCTCCCTCTGCCGCTCCCCCTGCTCGTGCTCTCTCAGTCTATCAAATAAATCAATCACATCTTTTAAAAAATAAAGACGTGATTGATTTATGTGAGAGAGAGTGAGAGACAGGATGAGCATGGGGGAGGGCAAGAGGCAGAGGGGGAGAGAGAGTCCCAAGGAGACTCCCCACCAAGCGCAGAGCCCAATTAGGGGCTTGATCCCAGGACCCTGAGATCGTGACCCGAGCCAAAATCAAGAGTCAGCCACGTAACTGTCTGAGGCACCCAGATGACCCCGTGAAAACTATTTTTCAACACAAAATCACCTTTTCCCGACCTGAGCCCTGAGTCCTATGTCTGACAAAGGTAATAGGAACATGAACCCTGACAGCACACAAACCCCTTGTGCGCGGCTTCGATCCTCCATTGTCGTGCACCCCAGGGGCAGGTAAAGGTGGTGTGGGGGCAGCGTCAGTCTCCGCCAAGAGGCAACTCAGCGAACACAGCAGAAATCCGATGGTCAGCAGCTTCTGGGGCTCCATGGATTCCCCTTAAGGCCACTCAGCTGTATTCCTAGCTCACCCAGCCAAGGGGAGATGTCCTTCTCCTCGGCTTTTTCCAAAGCAACTTTGTCTGAAAAGTTAGAAAATGGTGGGGTTTTGTTTTTGTTTTTTAGAGAGAGCAAGCAGCGGGGGAGGGGCAAAGGGAGTGAAAGAGAGAGAGAGGACCTGAAGCAGACTCCACACTGAGTGCGGAGCCCAACTCACGGCTCCATCTCATGACCCTGAGATCGTGACCTGAGCTGATATTAAGAGTTGGATATTTATGAGGGCATCATGTTGCCTGATTTCAAGCTCTGGGATCACCAAGACAGCACGGACTGGCACAAAAACAGACACATAGACCAATGGAACAGAGTAGAGAGTCCAGATATGGACCCTCAACTCTATGGTCAAATAATCTTCAACAAAGCAGGAAAAAGTATCCAGTGGAAAAAAGACAGTCTCTTCAATAAATGGTGCTAGGAAAATTGGACAGCTACACACAGAAGAATGAAACTCGACCATTCTCTCACACCACACACAAAGATAAACTCAACATGGATGAAAGACTTCAACGTGACACAAGAATCCAACAAAATCCTAGAGGAGAACATAGGCAGTAACCTCTTCGACATTGGCCACAGCAACTTCTTTCAAGACACATCTCCAAAGGCAAAGGATACAAAAGCAAAAATGAACTTTTGGGACTTCATCAAGGTTAAAAAGCTTCTGCACAGCAAAGGAAACAGTCAACAAAACAAACAGGCAACCCACGGAATGGGAGAAGATATTTATAAATGACACTAAATGTACTGTATAAATGACACTACATCCAAGATCTGTAAAGAACTTCTCAAACTCAACACCCAAAAAACAAATAATCAAGTAAAAAAATGGGCAGAGGACATGAACAGACACTTCTCCAAAGAAGACATACAAACGGCTAAGAGACATGAAAAGATGTTCATCAACATTAGCCATCAGGGAAATTCAAATCAAAACCACATTGAGATGCCACCTTGCAGCAGTAGAATGGCAAACATTAACAAGACAGGAAACAACAAATGTTAGAGAAAGAGGAACTCTCTAACACTGTTGGTGGGAATGCAAGTTGGTGCAGCCACTTTGGAAAACAGTGTGGAGATGCCTCAAAAAATCAAAAATAGAGCTACCCTATGACCCTGCAATTGCGCTACCGGGTATTTACCCCAAAGATACACATGTAGTGAAAAGAAGGGCCACGTGTACCCCAATGTTCATAGCAGCAATGTACACAATGGCCACACTGTGGAAAGAGCCAAGATGCCCTTCAACAGACAAATGGATAAAGGAGACGTGGTCCATATATACAATGGAATATTACTCAGCCATCAGAAAGGATGAATACCCAACTTTTGTATTGACATGGGTCTGGAGGAGATTATGCTGAGTGAACTAAGTCAAGCAGAGAAAGTCAATTATCACATGGTTTCACTTACTTGTGGAACATAAGGAATAAAAGGGAGGACTCTAGGAGAAGGAAAGGAAAAGTAAATTGGGGGAAATCGGAAGGGGAGACGAACCATGAGAGACTGTGGACNGGGGGTGGGGGGATGGGTGAGCCTGGTGGTGGGTATGAAGGAGGGCACGGATTGCGTGGAGCACTGGGTGTTATACACAAGCAATGAATCATGGAACATGACGTCAAAAACTAATGATGTACTGAATGGTGACTAACATAAAACAGTAATAAAATAAAATAAAATAGAGGAAAAGATAAAAACATACTTGTGGGCAATGAGGACTAACAGAAATCTGTTGGGTAATGTCTGGGAAGACTTTCTGCCATCTCGATAAAAGAGATGGTGCTACCATTTTTCCTTAGTGCTGCCTTGAACATTGTTTAAGGATTATGTGAAGCTGAAGCAGCCATCTTGTGACCAGGCGGCAATGTACATGAAGGAAAGGCCAAGAAAATGACATGTATTTTGACTCTGACAATTTCAAGTCACTAAACAAACACCTCCATCTGCCCACCTCTGGGCTGCTTGGTATGAGAAAAAATAACCCCTATTTGAGTCATTCTAATTTGGACTTTTTTTTTTTAAGATTTTATTTATTTATTTATTTATTAGAGAGAGAGAGAGAGAGAGAGAGAGAGAGAGAGAGAGAGGCAGAGGGAGGAGTAGTCTCTCTGCCGAGCAGGGAACTGGACATGGGGCTCAATCTTGGGGCTTCAGGATCATGACCTGAGTCGAAGGTAGACGCTTCACCGACTGAGCCACCCAGGCGCCCCCTAATTTGGACTTCCTATTACCTAAGACATTTATAACTAATACCTTCATCTACTGTTTGATAGGGCTTAAAGAGACCCTCGTCAGGTGGGAAGCCGCTTACCTGAAAATTGACTTAGTGACAAGGGATCCAAAGGAGCCAGTGAATTAGGCTTCAGTCTTCAGACTGCAGCGGTCTGTGGAAGACACTGGCCAGAGTCTTCCCCTAAAGTCTCTAAAATTCCACCTGTTACTCTCCTGTTCTTTATGACATCATCTATGCATCTGACCCACCCCGCCTCTCTCTGACAGCTGAGCATAGAGACATCTTTTCCTGCCTGTGTACAATCATCTCTATTTCCTTTTAGGCTTGAAGAATTCTCAGATGTTTTATGTGCCCCATGGTGTCTACTGTACCTTACAATACTGTACACATGCGACTTGAACAAATGATAAAAGTGGCATCTCATATTAGTGGGGAAAAGAGAGATAGTTTAATATAATGGGCTACATTCGGCTCAGGTCGTGATCTCAGCGTCCTGGGATCGAGGCCCACGTTTCCCCCTCTCTCTCTGCCTGCCTCTCTGCCTACTTGTGATCTCTCTCTCTGTTAAATAAATAAATAAATAAATCTTAAAAAAAAACATAATGGGCTACTCATTTGGACGCACGGAAGGAGAGGCCCTACACACAAAAATAAATAATTTCTAGATGAATCAAGGACTAAACAAAAATAAATGTTGCTGGGGCACTTGTCTGGCTCAATGGGTAGAGTTTGAGCCCCATGCTGGGTATAGAGCTTACTTAAAAATAAATAAAAAACCTTAAAAAATAAAATAAAATAAGACACCTGGGCGGCTCAGTTGGTGAAGCATCTGCCTTCGGCCTGGTTCATGGTCCCAGGGTCCTGGGATCGAGTCCCACATTGGGCTCCCTGCTTGATCAGGGAGCCTACTTCTCCCTCTGCCTCTGCCTCTCTCTCTATCTCTCATGAATAAATAAATAAAATCTTTAAAAAAAGAAAATAAATGTTCCTATCTGATATTGGAAATATTTTGGCTATTCTTGGCCTTTTACATTTCCACATGCTTGATTCCACAACGAGAAAATGCTGGCATTTAGACTGAGATTGCGTTGACTCTAGAGATCTGTCTTCTAATGCCAATTATTTAGGCCTTTTAAGATATCTCTCAATAAAATTTTATAAATAGTCTCAGTCTTGGTTAGCAATATGTATGAAATTGTATCCACAAAGTTTCTAAGAGTGCGACGTCAGTCCTCACCCTGTGATGAGATAGTCGAGGAAGAACATTAGAAATTGTTAGTCATTTTATAAATAATAAAGTTAAGTCTAAATCTGTATCTTGTCATTATAAAGCTGGATTTCTATATAGTCTTTTCACTAAACTTCTCCTTTTTAATTTTTAAATTTAATTATATTTTCATTTTTTGGGTTTCTTTTTTTTCTTCAGTGATCCAAGATTCATTGTTTATGTACTACATCAAGAGTTTATTTGGGGCACCTGGGGGGCTCAGTTGTTAAGCATCTGCCTTTGGCTCAGGTCATGATCCCGGGGTCCTGGGACTGAGCCCCACATCGGGCTCCCTGCTCAGCGGGGAGCCTGCCTCTCCCTCTCCCACTCCCCCTGCTTGTGTTCCCTCTCTCGCTGTGTCTCTCTCTGTCAAATAAATAAGTAAAATCTTAAAAAATTTTATTTATTTGAGAGAGGGAGAGATGGAAAGAAAACATGAGTGGGGGGGTGGCAGCCACAGGGAGAGGGAAAAGCAAACTCCTTGCCAAGGAGGGACCCCGGTTCGGGGCTCAACTCAGGGCTGGATCCCAGGACCTGGATCACAACCCAAGCTGAAGGTAGACTCCCAACCGACTGAGCCACCCGGCGCCCCTATATGTTCTCTATAACATTGAAAGATAGCCTTGTTTTAATGTGTATCTTCCAAAGATTGTTGACTTGTAACCTTGAGATTGTTTGATAAAATGTTTGTGACAGAAAATTGTATTTGTTCACTTACAGTTAGAGACTGTATTTGTCACAGGAGAGTGAATTTGTTGCCTGATCTTCTGATAATTAACTTGCTATGATCTCGGTGATTTTGTAAAGAACTCAAGCAGCATTATAACACAGTGTGGATTTTCTGGCGCTAGCAATAGTGTCTGTCGTGCTACTTGACTACGTTACCCCTGGAATTTAGCATTGGCCCAGGCTCTGTTTTGTTCTCTTTCTATAATTTTGCTTTACACTAAGAGATTCTGTTCTGAAGATTCAAATTTGTTTGATGATTATTGTTATTTTATCCAAAGAATTTTTTTCCTATTGTTTTATTTGACCACATCCAATCTGATCTTCCAGGAACTTTCAGTTTTTATTGTGGTAAGAACACCTACCGTAGCCTACCCTGTGAGATGTCGAAGCGCACAGTACAGTATTGCTGAGCGCAGGCACAGAACTGCACGTCTCCCATTTCTCTTTCAGTCTCTCTCTATAAAGGCTTTTCCTGGATCCAGGCTCCATTTCTAATTTTTAAGATTTTATTTTACCTCTCAGAAATGATCTCACTTTCTACTTTGAGCTTAATTTAATCTGATTTTCTAACTCAGGAATTTGGTTTTCTAGAGTCCATCCTGTCATTCCGCCGCTCTGTTGATGTCGTGTGCCACGGCTCGTTCTCGGCCTGCAGCACCCCGTGCTCACAGCAACATGCACCCTCCTCAATTCAGTGTTCGCGTTTTTATTTCCAGTGTAAAAATACAACTCTCGAAGGCATTTGTTTGTATGTGCCAAGGTTTTATTTAACTAGTCATTGAGGAAAGCAGCAGGAAGGCAAAAGGCCCGGGGCCAGGAGCATTTGAGAAATAGAGGTGTATGTGGTCCAGAGGAAACCGATGCCCAAACAAGGTGGCTCGCCTTTTTACGGGAAATAAAGCCATATCCCCTTTGGGGTTAACTTTTCTACCAGGCTATTAAGATAAACAATTTATTGATTCCTGTGAATTAACCTCTGGCCTTACAGTCTCACAGATTTACAGCCCTTTGTACCTTCCTGGGTGGTGGTTTGTGATTATACTGTGTCAGCTGCGCTAGGTTCTCGGAAAGGTCACATCGGCCTCAAGCAGGATGATTAGAAAATGCTCGAGCTTGAGGGAAAAAGCATCTATTTTCTTACTTCTTCTGAGATTGTAATACATTTGTCTTCTATACTAGCAACTCCCGAGTTTAAATCGCTCTGCATCGCCGGCTTTGGCTGCAGCCTCCGCTGCTCGACGCTTTCTCCCGGCCTCTGGGAAGCGCGGGGGCAGACGCTCGGCTCTGCCAGTATTTTCTCTCCGCTCGCCAGCTCCGTGCGCTTCTGGCTCCTGGAAATGCCGACCATGTGACTGGGCCCCTAGCGTCCGGCCACGGTGTGGGATGTGCGCTCATTTTTGTTGCCTTTCGGCGGAAACCGGCTGAGGCAGGGATCAGAATGAGCGAAGGTCCCGACGGAGGTGGGCGTGGCTTTTCCGCGTCTCTCGGTGCGAACGGGAAAAACACGCCCTTTATTATAAATGTGCCCTCTTACTATTCTTACGCTTCCTGGTCACCCTAACTCTCAAGGGGACGTCGCCATTTTACACGTGACCCAAACCCACCGTCTCACTTGTTGGTTGGGATCAAGGCCAAGCGGCTCTGTGAGGACGTCCTCCGAGACCACGTTGAGCCCTTCGAGGCCATTCGCCCCTCCGCAGCCCTGATGGAGTCGGGACGCTGTGCCGCGGTCCGGGCGCGCACGTCACCCACGCGGGCAACGGTCCACGGGCACCGGCGTCCCGGAGGAGGCGGGGGCCCTGCCGCCCCGCTTCCC
>LNAC01001497.1:0-10869 GCA_002007465.1 Ailurus styani | reverse complement strand
CCCCACGACACAGAGCGTCGTGCGCACACGTGGCAAACGCACTAAAACACTCGTTAAGGGTTGTGTGTTTGATGACACGCTTGAGAAACGTGAAGTCCCTGTCCGGGGATTCTCCGACAAAGGTTTACGGTGTCTGCAGGCTTGTACACCTGCCGTTACACTTAGTCCTCCTTATGCCCCCTCACGCTTTTATCCTAAAATGACACCAACCTAAGAAGTTGGAAGAATAATGCAGTGAACACATAAATCCTTCACCTAGATTCACTAATTATTAACATATTGAGATTTTTACTTGCTCTATTTCTCTACACACTTGCTTACACACACACGTGCACATGCACACATTTTCTGAACTACCTGAAAGGAAATCGTAAACATCGTGGCATTTTACTCTTAAATACTTCAGGATGTCAAACGTGAAAATAAGGCTGTTATTATAACAGAATAACATTATCATACCCACCAAATGTAGTATTGATATGACCTAATATTTAAAAATTTCCACTTATCAATATGATATCCCTTATGCAATTTTTCCAATCCGAGTCTAACAAACATCACACGTCACATTTACTTATCATCTCTTTAAATCACCTCTAATCAACCGACTCCTAGTCTCTGGCCTTTTTTTGTCCTTCATGACACCAACATTTTTAAAAGTCTAGGACTATTGCGTTGTAGAATGTCCCACATTCTAAACTTGTGTGACTGTTTTCTCATTATTAGATTTCGGTTAGATAATTTTTAAAGATTTCTTTCTTTCTTGACTCCAAATTGATTTCCTGACTTTGTCATGTCTTCTACCTGTAGGAGCTGGAATTCTGTGGAGACAAGCTCTCCCCCCCTTTATATTTGTAACTATGCTTCTGGGCTCCTGGGTCTTTCTTTATCGTGTGCATCACAGTCTGCTCGCCCCGTTACTCTCTCGGATGCTCAGTGTCTCAGCTCCGCCCGTGGGAGGCCCTTCCACTGGCGCGTGTGTCCTGGTCGTGAGGTCGGATCCGTGTCTGTGCATCTGCGCTGCAAGGCGTTTGGAGGGTGCCCGGCCATTTCTGGGCTCCAGCTTTGGGATCCACCAGTTTTCTACGGACCCCGGCTTCCTTTTGCTGGGAAATGCTGTCCGGAGAGCAGGCCTGCTCCAGGCTGGGCTCCTGCCCAGGGTGGACATTGTCATCTCGCCGCAGACGCACAAGGGACTGAATGGAACACACGCATTTCAAGTGTCTGTTCGGATTCACATTCCACTAGTCCGAATGAGGACCGTCGCCCAAAGTCGATGGAGTTTCCGAGGAAGGAGGCAGTGACAAATCAAGAACAATAATACCTTCTACCACGCGTGCTGTTGTCGGCTCATTTAGAAATTCGTTACCGTTTCTCGGTGCGGCGGGAACAGCTGGGTTTCTGCAGGCAGGGGGGAGGGGAGGGGGGTGGGTCCGCCCGCGCCCTCTGCTGTTGCTGCCGCGGGGCGCGGGCCTTCGTGGGCCGGCCGGAGAGGGTGGCGTCTCGCGCCGGCCTTGGGTTCTCTCTTGCGGGACACTCGACTTCCAGCAGTTGCTTTCTGTTCTTGTTCGTCCCAAGCCTCCAGCGACGTGTCGCCTTGGCCAGAAACAGTGGCACCTCCAGCCCTTCACCCTTTCGCGCCCTTTCCGTGCAGCCCAGAGCCGGCGCCCGGGCCCACAGGCCTCGAGCAGGCTATTCCTTCGCTGCGGGCGGGACTTTCTCTTTCCAGCAGGGATTTTACTTGTTCGCTACCCCTCGCCTTTTGCCTTGTTTGGGACAGTCTCTCCTGGACCCTCCAGGGCGAGCTCGGGGCTAGCTCAGCTGGCTTTGCACGTTTAGTTTCTATTTCCTCGTGAACTGAAACTTACTCTTTGTATTCTCGCTGTTCTGCAGCTGAGTGACGGGTGGTTTTATGCAATTAAAAGTACATATTCCTAGCACCGGGGAAGAGACATTTATTTCTTCCTTTCCAATTTAGAAGCCTTTTATTTCTCTTTCTTGACTAATTTCTCTGGTTATAACTTCCAGTCAAATGTTGAATAGAAGTGGCACAAGTGGTTGTCCTTGTTCGCTTTGTGAAAATTCATAAAAGGAGAACGGAGCCGGGAGGCCAGCAGGGGGCGCCCTCACAACTCACCGCCGGCCCTCGATTGAAAAGCCAACGGGAAGAGACGGGACCGGCCAGAGGCTACCCCTGTCTCTACCACTGTACTACCGGACCAGGACGGAGGAAGGTTCGCCCCTCCTTCAGCCTCCCGGCAGTAGCCCAGCCAAGAGGACACAGTCACGACTCAGCCAAGGACAAACCACGACGCTTCCAACTTCCAGTTTATTCCAAAGGACTTTTTGTTTATAATAGTTCCTCCCAACTTCCCCTTTGCTCTATAAAAGGGTGTGCCTCTCTTGTTCTGCAGACTTGTCTGCGGTTTCACCCTGTTCCAGATTGGAATTCTCTGCTCTTCCAAAATAATCCATTTTTGCAGATAAAAAAAATCTGGCAGTTTTCTTTTTAAAGTTAACACTTAGCCTTTTCTCCACTATATTTTCCCTTTCATTCTGGGATTCCGGTTATGTAATTTCCTATTATATGTCTTGTCTTCTGTGCTCCATCCTAGGTAATTTCTTCAGCTATATCTTCCAATTGACTAAATTCTCTTTGGCTGTGTTTAATCTGCTGTTAAGTCTTTCTGTGACTTTCAAGCTTCAACAACTATGTTTTTCATTTTTTAAAAAGATTTTATTTATTTGACACAGAGAGAGAGAGAGAGAGAGAGAGAGAGAGAGAGAGCTAGAGACAGAGAGACAGACAGACAGAGAGGAAGAGAGAGCACAAGTAGGGGGAGCGACAGGCAGAGGGAGAGGGAGATGCAAGCTCCCCCACTGAGCAAGGAGCCCGATGCTGGGCTTGATCCCAGGACCCCTGGACCATGACCCAAGCTGAAGGCAGACATTCAACCAACTGAGCTACCCAGGAACCCCTATGCTTTTCATTTCTAAAAGTACTTTTGTTTTCCCCAAACTGCCTACTAATTTTGGATAGTTTATCATTTATTCTTATGTTTTCATAGTTCATCAATATCTGATGTTTTTTGATACTAACTCTGTCTTGATTGTTTCTGCTCGTTTTTTAAAAATTTAATTTCATTAATTTTTTTAAAATTTATTTATTTGACAGAGAGAGATCCCAAGTAGGCAGAGAGGCAGTCAGAGCGAGAGGAAGAAGCAGGCTCCACGCTGAGCAGGGAGCTCGATGCGGGGCTCCATCCCAGGACCCTGAGATCATGACCTGAGCCGAAGGCAGAGGCTTAACCCACTGAGCCACCCAGGCGCCCCTAATTTTATTTTAAACTAGGCTCCACACCTGGGGCGCCTGGGTGGCTCAGTCGGTTGAATGTGTGCCTTCAGCTCAAATCATGATCCCAGGGTCCTAGGATTAAGCCCCCATGTCCCCCGTGTCAGGCTCTCTGCTCAGCAGGGAGCCTGCTTCTCCTTCTCCTTTTCCCTCTGCCCCTCCCCCTGCTGTGCTTTCTGTCTCTCTCTCTCTCTCTCTCTCAAATAAATAAAATCTTAGAAAAAAGTAGGCTCCACACCCAGTGTGGGGGCTTGACCTCAGGACTCTGAGATCAAGAGTCGTCTGCTCTACCGACTGAGCCAGCCAGAGGGGCTCACTTGTAGGCAAGTTCGTTTGTTGTCTTGTGTGTTTGCTAATGGTCATGACTTGATCACGGTAGGATGTGGGACTGGTGGAGACCTACACTGGGAGTGCTTTCTTCTGAGCGGACCTGAGCACGGCTCCTCCGGACGCAGGAGGTGCTCCTAACCCTAACTACTTTCGCTTCCTTCCGGGGTTCATTACTCCATGCATTCAGTTCTCCTTGCATTGTGCTCAAAGCTTAGTCTCCTAATAACAACACTAACATAAGCATTGTCCTTTAGGAAAGGTCATCCATTTTACATGTTCTCATGTCTTACCTCTCTTTGCTCTGATTTCCGCTCATTGTTTTCAGATAAAAGCTCATGGCTTGTTGTTGTTGTTGTTGAGGGGCGTGGAGAGTCCCCGCTCCTTAAGAAGCATGTACTACGGGGCGCCTGGGGGGCTCAGTCAGTTAAGCCTCTGCCTTGGGCTCAGGTCACGGTCGCCAGGTCCTGGGATCGAGGCCCGCGTGGGGCTCCCTGCCCCGCGGGGAGTCTGCTTCTTCCACCCCCTGTTCTTGTGCTCTTGCTTTCTCTCTCTCCCTCCCCCTCTCAAATAAATAAATAAAGTCTTTTTTTAAAAAAAGAGCTATGTACTATAGCGACATAGCCTTTTTACTGTGGTGATATATACGTAACATATAATTTACTATTTTGACCAGTTTTAAGTGTACAATTCAGTGGCATTAAATAGATTCATGATGTTGTACAAGCATCGCCACCATCCATGTCCAGAATTCTTCATCTTGCAAAACTGAAACTGTAAGCATTAGCCAGTAATTCCCCCAAGTCTTCAGTAACCTCTGTTCTACTTTCAGTCTTCATGAACTTCTCTATTCCACGTACCTCATTACAATTGTTAACTCTGTGTGTCAACTTGACTAGGTCAGGGGATGCCTGTATTTTTGGTCAAACACTATTCTGGGTGTGTCCATGAGGATGTTTTTGGATGAGATTAACATTCCCATGGTACATGGTAGAGTGGAAAAAGCAGATTGCCCTCCAATTGTTTGAAAGCCTGAATAGAACAAAAAGGCTGACCTTCCTATGAATAAGAGGGAACGCTTCCTGACTGACTGCCTTTGAACGGGGACATGGGCTTTTCCAGCTTTGGGGCTCAAACTGAACTACTGAAGTGTTGAGCCTTCAGGCCTTGAGCCTGGTATTCACACCATCAGCTCTCTTGGTTCTCAGGCTTCTGGACTCAGGCCGGAACTAGACTCCTAGCTTGCTGGTTCAGCCTGCAGGTCTTGGGACTCGCCCACCTTCATGATCACGAGCCAGTTCCTTACGGTAATCTCTTTAGACACACACACATACACAGGTGTGCATGCACACACACTCCATCGGTTCTGCTTCTCCGGAGAAGCCTCACTAACACAGTGACAGACGTGGACTCATACAACACTTGTTCTCCTGTGTCTGGCCTGTATCTGTACGCCACACTTCCCTAGCCCCGCTGTGGGGTGGGGCCGATTTCATGTAACATATGGTAGCATGTGTGAGAGACACACCCTTTCAATAATGGGAATGTCCTCTAGAATATATATTATCTATACTCTGGTCCGCTGAACTGCCAGAAGCATTGGAGGGGCAGGGGATTCCTCCTGGACATGATGTTTATCTGAGACTTAATGACCCAAGAGAAAGGGTCAGTGCAAAGTACCGAGGAAGAGTAAACAGTATGCACAAAAGCCTGGTATGAGAAAGAACACCCTGATTTTAGGGACCTGAGAGTATGGGGGGGAGCTTAGAGAGCAAAGGAGCAAGTGGCAGAAGACTGTGCCGGAGAGATGGGTTAATTCTTGGTGAAGAAGAAATGAGCCCATAGAGATGAACTATTCATTCTCTCATTACTCATGGGATAGCAAGACTTTTGTCATGTCCCCGAATTAGCATAATTTGTTGACTTATCCAGCAGACCCTCATCAGGAAGGAAGATTGTCTGGGTCCCCTACGGTAAAGGTCAATGAGGTTTGGGAATCTACGTTGCTGATGAGGATACAGACATCTTTAAACATCTGGCAAATAACTCTCATTCTTCTTCACGCCTCCGATTCTTGCCATCACCCTGGGTGACATCGACATCCATGAGGAGAATCTGCTCTTTCCCGGGGTTGTGTGTCCTTGCTCGGAGTCACTGAGTCCTCCCAAAATGTCTTTCATGCTGTCCTATTACTATAGACACTCAAGAAAATTTATCTTAAAAGTTTGATCATATATCAACCTTGCTATGTTTCTAAATATCAAGCCCTAGGAGAGATTTGTGCCCTTCCCATGAGACCAGCATACCTTTACTTTGCCATTCTGAAGAAACACGGTCCAGTTATGGCTGTCTGGACTAGTGGCGATGAGGAACGTCTTCACATACATGCTGGTAAGGAGAGACTTCACCCCCTGCGTGACTATTCCTGTGACTTTCATTGTCTTCTGGAAGTCCACTTGCAGCCACTCTTTCGGATTATTTGCCTGGGGAAGTCAGTTAGACTAGTAGCCTGTTGGTTACTATTCACTCCCAGAAACCCCCACAGCCTCTCTTCTTCACCACATCAATGCATTTTAATGGCCTCTTTGTAAGTCTCCCTTCTTAGACTCTAAGCAACTTCATTGCCGAAGTTTGTCATGATTCGTCCCTGTGTCCTCAGGGACTGCCATTTAATAGGTGCCCAGTAAATGTTTGCCAAATGAATATATGGGCTGTATACAGATGGACTAGAGTATCACAAGTTTGGCAATGTGTTATCCAAGCTGTTTTGCTTAAAGTAAGCCCCTTGGAGGAGCAGAGACTATTGGCTGCATTCATCCCCAAAAGCTATTCAGGGATTGAAAAATCACAAATTTAAGGTGTAAGCCTGATGATTCACAGACCTGTACCCCTGGGGCAAATAATAATAATAATAATAAATTTAAAAAAAGAAGGCATGTGATTTAATAAGCACTGGGTGTCATATAAGACTGATGAATCACTGGCCTGTACCTCTGAAACCAACAATACATTATGAGTTAATTAAGAAAAAAAGAAAAATGACAAATTCAGTGGTTCTGGAAAAACAACGGTGCCCAGTGAACTGTATACGACTGCCACTTTCCTCTGAGGCACCGCAAAACCTGCAGAGGGCCAGTTGCTGATACTGGTCTGTCAAACTGGACTCAGACTACCACAGACGACAGCCCGGTGTCACATGTAGACATTCTGCTTTGCGGAGGTTCAGTTAGGGATCGTTTCCCCCAACAAATGCCGTGTGAAATCACAGGGCACGCACGCTAAGTAGCTGTGGGGATACTTCTCTCCAGGGGCAACCACCCTTGATGCAGTTTCGGGAACAATCAGGTGACAGAAATGCCTCCAAAGGAACAGTCAAGGCCCTTCCCTATTCGTTCCCAACCTGCCCCCTCCTCTGCGTCAGTGAAACGGCGGATCTGTTGCCTCTCACCTGAGGTCGCCAGGCGTTCGTCCTTCCCTGCAGGTGCAGTCGGGCTTGTGAAGGAGACCAAGTGGCGAACATGCTGTTCAGGAAGGAGGAGGCAGTAATCTGGGCATCTGCGATCGCTTTGTTTTCCATTCCCAGTGGCCTGCTGCAACCTTGGAGAAACAGAAGGACCGCAATCGTCAGAAGATGCCCGCGTCCACACACACACGCCAGGGCGACCATCATCACCACGTCGTTTCCCAGGCATTAACTCATGCATCGGTTCCATTACCGTTGGCCTGGCAAGCCCCTCATTTCTGGGTCAGCTCTTCTCAGTTCCGTCGGACTTCGCTTTGCCTCGTTACTAGTAACTTGGGAGGTGGCTGCCCCTAGTGAATCCCAGGGTTACAGTGACCAAGTCCTCGGTTTGCTCAGGACTGCGCTGGTCTTGGCATTAATACTTCTGTGTCCTGGGAGAGCCCCTACTCCTGAGACCACCAGGACAGCGAGTCATCCTCCCCGGGGTCGGGAGAGGGAAGGGTCCCTGATGGCTTGGCACTTACTGTTTAAATCACAGCCCATCAGCTCCATGCGAAGAGTGCTGCGGATGCTGTAATGTGTCGGATGCAAACGGATGTACCGAGCAATGATTGGAGGGTTAAAAATATTGTGTTTTATCCCAGATGCATCCACGTTGCCGAAGAAGACCTGTAGGGAGGGATTAGCACAGGTACATGGAAGGCGGAGACAGTAAAAAGCAATCTCTCCCAGTCATATCTTCCTTCTAATTTTGCTTTGTGCATTTCTCAACACAAAACTCAGATAAAACCGTTCTGGCTAGATAGGATGTTAGAATGGAACATGGGCGATTAAGTCTGGGCCAGTGAAGTGGTGTTCTGTTTTGGGGTCCTGTAAAAAGCTCATCAAGTTTGAGGAAGCCATCTAGGGCTTTGCTGACCCAGCAGTATCAGGATCACCGGGGAGCAGTTAGAAATTCTGCATCTTGGGCTCTATTCCAGACCTACTGAATCAGAACTCAAAGTCTGAGAAGCACTAGCTCAGGGCAGAGCCAGCACCCTGCCACACGGCCTCCAAGCAAACTTCCAGGAATGTGGTGTGTGTTTGTGTGTGTGTGTGTGTGTGCGCACGTGCACAAACTGTCAGGCTTTAATTAATAATTCCTTGTGTGTGAATTCGTGAGACACATGTTAACATCCAACACGTGGGGTTTAAGACCTTGACAAGTCTAGGTTCCAGGGGAAAGTGAACAGCATATTTAAAGGAAAAGGAACACAGTTTGAGAAATATGATATAATGCCTATTCAAAAGGCTTAGATTTAAACCATGGCATATAGTATAAGGAAAGTTGAAAATTATCTTTTAAAAAACACCTGCAATTTGTATCTGCTTGAATACACGAAAACAGGAATTAACATGTCTGTTATATAATCACACATCAGAGTTACAGCATTATGGGGAATTTTCTAAGGAACTGTTTAGCCGGGGTGCGTGGGTGGCTCAGTCAGTTAAGCGTCTGCCTTCAGCTCAGGTCATGATCATAGAATCCTGGGATTGAGTCCCACGTTGGGCTCCTTACTCAGTGGGGAGTCTGGTTTTTCCTCTCACTCTGCCCCTCCTCCCCACTCATTCTCTGTGTCTCAAATAATAAATTAAAAAAAAATCTCTAAAACAAGAATATAGAGGGACATCTGGGTGGCTCTGTTGGTGAAGCATCTGTCTATGGCGCAGGTCATAATCCTGGAGTCCCAGGATCAAGCCTCGCATTGGGCTCCCTGCTCAGCGGGGAGTCTGCTTTTCGCTCTCCCTCTGCTCCTCCCCGCACTGGTGTTCTCTGTCTTGCTTGCTCACACTCACTTTCTCAAATAAATAAATAAAATCTTTAAAAAAAGAATATAGGGGCGCCTGGGTGGCTCAGTTGTTTAAGCCTCTGCCTTCCACTCAGGTCATGATCCCAGGGTCCTGGGATCCAGCCCTGCATCGGGCTCCCTGCTTGGCGGGGAGCCTGCTTCTCTCTCTCCCTCTGATCCGCCTCCCTGCTTGTGCTCTCTCTCTGTCTCAAATAAATAAAGAAAATCTTTTAAAAAAAGAATATAGATGCAGATATCCTCAAATAATTTTAGCAAAATGAATCTATCAGCACATTATATATATTACATTTCATGTCAAAAATACGAATTCTCCCAGGAATACAAAGATGCTTCAACCTCAAAAAATTACTTAACACTAAAGTAATAAAACAAAGGTGAAAAAACCCACACGATCCTCTCAATTGATGCAGAAAAAGCATTCAGCAAAACCCTTTTTCCCGACAAAAAACCACCAGCAAATTAGAAATAGAAGGGGACTTACCAAACATAATGAAAGGCATTTATGAAATAGCCATAGCTAATGTCATACTCAATGGTGGCAGACTGAAAGCTTTGCCCCTAACATTGGGAACAAGACAAGAATGATTGCTTTCACTGCTTCTATTCAAGATTGTAATGGAAAGCCTAGCCAGAGCAATCACACAGGAAAAAGAAATAAAAAGCATCTAAATTGGAAAGGTAGAAGGAAAACTATCTCTATTGTCAGATGACATAATCTCACACATAAAAAACCTAAACAATACAGAAAACACATAAAGTTAATAAGTGAATTCAACAAAGTAGCAGGATGAGATCGACACACAAAAATCACTTGTGTCTCATAAAGTAGCAATGAAGAAATCTAAAATGAAATCAACAATTCTATTTTTTAAAAGATTTTATTTATTTATTTGAGAGAGACCATGTGAGCATCAGCAGGGGGGTGAGGCAGAGGGAGATGCAGGCTCCCCGCCGAACAGTGAGCCCGATGTGGGGCTCAATTCCAAGACCCTGAAATCGTGACTTGAGCCGAAGGTAGATGCTTAACTGACTGAGCCACCCAGGCACCCCCAATAATTCTATTTAAAATAGCATCGAATGGAATTAAATACATAGGAATAAATTTAGCCAAGGAGGTGCAAGACTTGTGCACTGAAAATTACAAATCATTGCTGAAAGAAATTAAAGAGGACCTCAATAAATGAAAAGTCATCCTGCCTCAGTAAATTGAACACTTCATATTGTTGGGATGGCCATAATCACCAAGGCAAGAGATTCAGTACAACCCCTAGCAAAATCTCAATGACTTGCTTTGCAGAAATGTGAAAGCCAATCCTAAATGAATATGGACCTGCTAGGGACACAGATAGACAAAACCATCTGGAAAAAGAAGAACAAAGTTGGAGGACCCGCACTTTCCAGCTTCAAAACTTACTTCAGAGCTCCAGCAATCCCAAAATGTGTGGTACTGACATAAAGGTANACATAAAGGTAACATATAGGTCAACAACTTGGAAGTTAGAGTCAGAAATAAAGCCACGGATTTATACATAGTTGGTATTGAACAAGGGTGCCCAGGCCATTCAATGTGGGAATGAGCAATCTCTTCACGGAACGGTGCTGGGAAAACTGAACATCCACGGACACGAGAAAGAACGTGGAGTCCATGTTGAGACGGTGTCTGAAAATGAACCCCAAAATGGATCACAAACTTAATGTAAGCGAGGAAACTATGAAACCCTTGGAACAAAACATAGATGTAAACCCCTCTGGCTTTGATTATGCAAGGGTTCCTTAAGTATGACAGCAAAAGCACAGCCACAAAAAAGGAGGAAGAGGAGCAGAAGAGGAAGAAGAAGGAGGAGGGGGAGGAGGGAGAGGAGGAGGAGGAGGGGCAG
>LNAC01001496.1:130174-154853 GCA_002007465.1 Ailurus styani | reverse complement strand
GCGAGCCTTTCCCAGGCCGCTATTTTGGTCCTTTGTGTGAGCTGCGTGGGGCGGGGCGCCGGCCGGCCTGCCAGTTATTTTTGCTCATAATGGGAGCGCGATGTATGGAAATTATTAATAGCAGCCAGGCGTGCGCTACGTGCGGGCACTTAGGCCCGCGCTCTCCGGGCCGGGTCGCAGGAGGGCCCCGTCCCCTCCTGGGACCCGCCGGGCGCCCTGCCTCACCGGCTCGCTGCAGGGGCCCGAGCCTCTCCCGCGGCCCCCAACGCGCAGGACCGCGCCGCCTCCGACTCCCTCCCGGGGCCAGCCCAGCGCCCTGGACAGAGAGCGGGCACTCATGAGGCGTTTTGGGGTGCCCGGAGGGTACGCCTTGTGGAAAGCGCTCCGAGGGCCCTGCGCCTCAGGGCCGGGGTCCCTCAGGCCCCCAGGGAGCACAGCCCCGGCCCCCAGGGAGCACCGTCACTGCCCCTGCCGGGCCCGCGCGGACGGAGGGCGCCCTCCTGGGAGGTCTGGGGCAGTGAGAGCGGGCGTGGGGGAGGCGCGGGGTGCCAGGCTCTGGGTGCAGGTGACAGAGCTCCGGCCTCTTGGCTGCTCCTCCTCGGTCCTCTGTCCACTCAGCAGCCACCCCTGAGCAGAGCCACCGGGGCCCAGCACCCAGCCTGACGCCCCATCCGGCCACACCCCAGCCTGGCGGGGCCCCCCCGGCCGCGTCCTTCCCACCTGCCGCCCCTCCTCAGCCTGGCTTGTCTGGCGGGAGGCTTCCGGATTCTAGGCCCTCGGGCCTGTGCCCGCCGTGACTGGGGGGGTAGAAGGGCGGGGGCCCCTCCCCCGGCACTGCCCATCCCCCGCCAGGCCCGGTGAGACCTTCTCCGTTGGTGACCGCCAGGCCGCTCTGCTGGGCTTGAAGCTGAAGCTGCAGCCACAACTGGACGTCGAAAAGGTAAGGGTCTTTCTCACAACAATTGTTTGGGTCCCAGCTCGGATAAAGCCTGGGTCTCCAGAACCACGATTAGGGGAGGGTGTTCTACCACGGAGCCCCGGCCTCTGCCCCTCACAGGAGGTGGCTGGGGGGCTAGAGGCCAGTCGCTGGACTTAGGGGTAACGGGCTCCGGAGCAGTGGCCAGAGGGGCTCTTAGGAACGGGGCTCCCCGTGAGGACCACCCGCTGGGGTGTCAGCCTGGAAGATGGGTACCTCTTCAGTCTGGGCTCCAGGCCGCCTGACCTACGGGGTCGCATGGAGCGGAGGGGGGAGGAGGAAGGGTCTACTGTCGGGACCGCTGGGAGGGGGCTTTGCTGAGGCCTGGCTCTTGTGGTGGAAGTGGCCTGAGTGTCTCAAGGGCCGGTGCCCCCGCCAGGGGCTTCCTCAGAGCTTCCTGATGGGCTCGGGCAGCTTGAGGCTCTTTGGGGTTGATGCACAGCCATGCCACCCGTGCCGACGAGGAGGTATTCCAGGCCATCGGGGCTGCTGCCGGGGTCGGTCTCCCCCCTGCCTCGTGGGCCATCGGGGCTGCTACCGGGGTCGGTGTCCCCCGTGCCTCGTGGGCCAGCGGGGCTGCTGCCGGGGTCGGTGTCCCCCGTGCCTCGTGGGCCATCGGGGAGGCTGCCGGGGTCAGTGTCCCCCGTGCCTCGTGGGCCAGCGGGGCTGCTGCCGGGGTCGGTGTCCCCCGTGCCTCGTGGGCCAGCGGGGCTGCTGCCGGGGTCGGTGTCCCCCGTGCCTCCCACTGCAGCTCCGTGACGACAAGGACAGCTGATCTTCCCCAGGATCCCCCTTGCTTCTTGGGGCTCCAGGCCTTTGTACAGAGATGAGGTTGACTGCAGAGCCCCAGACCCAGGCCCGGGGAGCAGTGAGGCCTGCGTGTGCGCGTGTGCGTGTGCCGAGGAGTGCAGGCACAGGGTGCAGGCTGGGGTGAGATCACCATGCCCTGGGAGCCAGGAGACACGTGGCTGGCCCTCCGCACCCCCAGGGAGTCAGGTTACAGGGATGGGCATCTGGCCGTCCCAGTTCCGAGGCTCCGGCTACTCCCTCCTCTGGCTGGAGGCGAGTGTGGGGTCTTGGCTGGGGGTGGAAGACCAGGCGCCTGCAGGGCTGTGACCCGAGCACCTGCTTCCCCACAGATGAGCACCCCGCTGCTCCTGCAGGACAGGATGAGCCTCGTGTGGCGTTACGTAGCCGGCTTCCCGGACCTCCAGAGGAGGCTGCTGGCCCTCCTGGACTCCTGGTGCCAGCCTGGCTTTGACATCGGAGTCGTGGCCAGGTGAGCCCCGTGGGGGCCGGGCCGGGGGCTGGCGCGGGGTGGCAGGCACTCGGGAAAGCCACGTGTGTGGTCGCCACGCGTCGCAGCTTGGTCAGCCGGACAGGGACCTGCTTCTGGAACCCAGAGGCCGCACCTCGCCAGAGCCAGGAGGGAGACAGTTAAGTGCCTTAAGTGAACGAAAATAATTCTCCACGTTGCATGAACAGTGTGTTACACACTGGAAGTCACGCTGTCCCTTCACCTAACAGGTCTCATCTGTGACACACGTGGAGCCCATGGGGGTTCGTTTAAGCTGCGTATGTATGTGACGCGAGGCTGTCACCTGAGTGTGGGGCGCGGCAGCAGCCACGGAGTGGAGCAGCGCTTGGAGGGCCGTGGAGGCTCCTCGGGCCCCCTGTCCACCTGCGGGCAGTGGTGGCTTGATCCTGGCGCCACGAGCCACCAGCCCTGGGACCACCCCCTTGAGAAGCAGACGCCGGGCTCTGGGGCAGACCTGCAGGACCCAGAAAGTCCTTTCACTTCCTGAGTTTATTTCCTCGGCCCTAAAGTGGCATCAAGTTTGCCTGTCTCGCAGGGTTGTGGGACTTACACTAGCAGCTGACTCAGCGTGCGTGGCCCCCCACCCGGCACCCCTCGTGTGGTCTGTCGTCACCATTACTCTGCGTCCGGGAAGGGACAGAGAGCGGCACCTGACGGGCTCTGTTGGCGTGGCATGGGGCCATCGATTTGGGGTCTTGGGTTCGAGCCCCATGCTGGGGGTGGGGATTACGTACAGATAAAGTATTTTTAAAAATGAGAAGACTGGGGGCGCCTGGGGGGTTCCGTCATTAAGTGTCTGCCTTCGGCTCAGGTCATGATCCCGGGGTCCTGGGATCCAGCCCCACGTCGGGCTCCCTGCTCAGCGGGAAGCCTGCTTCTCCCTCTGCCTCTGCCTGCTGCTGTTCCCTCTCTTGCTGTGTCTCTCTCTGTCAAATAACTAACTAAATAAATAAATCTTTTTTTAAAAAAACTTTATTTTTATTTATTTGACACACAGAGAGAGAGAGGGAGAGATCACAAGTAGGCAGAGAGGCAGGCAGAGAGAGAGGAGGAAGCAGGCTCCCCACTGAGCAGAGAGCCCGATGTGGGGCTCAATCCCAGGACCCCGAGATCATGACCTGAACCGAAGGCAGAGGTTTAACTCACTGAGCCACCCAGGTGCCCCTAAATAAATCTTTTAAACAAATGAGAAGACAAGGGTAGAGTGGAAGAAATATTTGCGGAAGAGCAATGGCTTCCTTCATAGTGGCCAACATGGAAACATTGGCATACCTGACGTTAGCGAGGACGTGGAGGACCCGGAGCTCCTGTGCCATGCTGGGGGCAGCAAACGCAGCACGGCCACTCGAGGAAGCCAGCCACCGCGAAACGTGTGCTTGGGCTGCTCAGCAAATCCACCGTTGGAATGAAGCCGGGAGACATGGGCGCGTTATCTGTGAAGAGACTAGAATCCTCCCAGCAGCTTTTTTCCTGGTGCCCACACACCCCAGAGGCCTGTCTGCCGCCCCACGGCTGGACCACACGCGTTACGCCTGTGACATGGAGGAATGTCGTGTGAGATGGCCCAGACCCAAGCGTCCAGACGCCACGATTCCACCTGTAGGAAGTTCAAAGCCTGGCATGTGGTCCCTGCTGGTCAGAAGTGTGGCTAAGTGGGCAGGGCTGTGCACACGGGGTTTTAGAAGTGCTTCTGGCAGAGAAACAGAAACCTGTGTTATCATCTCTCTGCTTTAAAATGAAGAAGGCTTTTTGAGAGGACAAGCGAGGCAGTGACTGCAGGGGAGTCTGGGCACGTGGCCCCCAGGAGCACACGGGGTCCAGCCCAGAGCCTGAGGAGGGCCCAGGAGCCGAGGCCCCGGGCTGCTTGGCAGCCAGCCAGACCCTGGGGACCCTGGGCTGTGGTGTGCAGGCACCGCTGAGGACAGGGTGGCGGCTCGGGGCCAGGTGGGGAAGCTCTTAGAACACAGAACAGAGCTCTCGTCCATAAAACAACAACGGCAGAGGGAAAAGCTCCATAAAAGTTTGGAGGATAAATTTGAACACGTCTTCCAAAAAGTGAAAAATAGATGAACAGTGAAAATCAGAGAGAAAAGATGAAACATTAGAGATCCCGTCAAGAAGGCCCAACATCTGAATAATGGGAAACCCAGAAAGCAAGAAGAGAGGCCGGCACTGGTCTCCGAGGGGCCTGGGGTCGGGTGTAGCCGGTGTGCAGGGAAGCCGGAGGGGACGGGCCCACGCTGCAGACGCAGGCAGAACGGGCCTCACACGGGATTCCGGGAGCATCGTCTGTCCTGTGCAGGGGAGAGCAGGTTCAGCCCCAAAGTCCGAGCTCAGCCGAGCCCTCCAGCCAGCGCGAGGCAGAGCACAGACCTTGGCTGGCCCCACCTCCAGCTCCTCTGCAGCCGTGCGGGGGTGGCCGGCGGCCGGGGGTAGGGGCAGGCAGGTGGGCTCCTCAGGTCTAGAAGCTAAGGCAGCGATAAAACCAGACAAGCATCAACCCTGCAGAGAAGGGGTATGGTCTGCACTGGCCGTGTCCGCCACATGTGATGGCGTAAACACGGTGTGTCCTGCCTTAAGTGGGACACGGACACTGTTGGGGAGAGGAGGAGGGGGAGCTGAGCGCCTGCCATGACGCCACATCCGTACGGAACACCTGAAACTGGACAGGAGATCACGTACGAGTACGTTACTTGGAAACACAGGCGCAGATACTGGACGTGACGGAATATGCGAGTGTCTGGAGCGTGGGGGACACGGTGACGTTCTGCTCTCTCTGTGGGCCGTGTAGGGTTCCCTGCGTTGGAAACTCTGGTGTGTGTGCGGCTGCAGGCACCAGACGTGTCTCTCTCTCCCCGCAGGCAGCACCCACAGGTGACCCCCTTGAGGCTGGAGAGGCTGAGCCCCAGAATGCTAAGTCGGCAGGTCCTGAGCCTGCTGGAGCGGCAGGGCCTGGACCCAGGTGAGCGGGGCCCCCACGCCCTGGGCGCCCCTGGGGATGCCGGGGCTGACCAGGATCCACCGACCCCCCTTCCTGTTGCCTGCCTGCCGCCACGGGCCCTGGGCACTGAGCAGCGGACGGAGGTCTGCCAGCCCTTCTGCCCCCCTGCAGTGACCCCTGGGCGTAGGGGCCAGCTGCTCCCCTCTCCCTTCCCCTGCCCCGTCCCCCCTCCTCTCATCTCACGTCTTTTGTCGAATGATGACCATTCTGATTTCCATCTCCCTGATCAGTAGTGATGTCTTGGACCAGTTCATGTACCTGGTGGCTATTTGGATGTCTTCTTTGGAAAATGTCTATTCAGTTCCTCTGCCCATTTTTAAATTAGGTTATTTGGGATTTATTTTTGCTACTGAGTTGTATGAGTCCCTTATATATTTTGAATTTTCACCCCTTATCAGATACGTGGTTTGCCAATGTTTTCTCCCACTCCATAGGTCACCTTTTCATTGTGTTGATTGTTTCTTTGTTGTGCAGAAACTAATTTGTAGTTTGAAGGAAAGCTACTTGTTGATTTTTGCTTTGTTACCTGCTCTTGGCTCTTCAGTCCTCTCTGTTGTTTGCCCTGCCCAGCCCACCAAACTACACTTAAGCCTTCTTTCTCCTTAAAATCCTCTCCACATTTCAGTATACGTTATTTCTATTATTGAGCAACTCAAGGTATTTTCGAGTTTCTATTATAAGTTTTTCTTATTTTCTTAACTTCCAAGCCATGTGACATTTTCCTTTTTTTTTTTTTTTTTTTTTTTGGTGTGAGCTCAGTCTCATCGCAACCAGAGATCATGCTGTGTACAATGTCAGCCCTTTGGGTTGGAAGGTGTCATGAAGAAAACTATCCTCTTGTCTCTGAAAGCAATCTCTTTTTTTTCTTTGGCTATTTTCAGGATAATCTCTTTGTCTTTGATGTTCTTCGGTCTCACTGTGAGGAGACTAGTTATAGATTTTTTTGTATTTATCTTGCGTGGTATTCGTTGGGCTTCGTGAATCTGGGGCTTGCTGTCTTCAGGCGGTTCTGGAAAGCTGTAAGTCACGACCTCCTCACACGTCACTTCTGCTTGCCTCCGCTGTTCTCTGGGCCCCTGGGCACGTGTCGGTCTTGTCCCCCGGCTTCCGGTGTGCTCTCCGTCACCTGCTCGGGTGGCGTCTGTCTCCCACTTGGCTCAGCCTCTCCTCATCTGTGTCCAGCAAACGACGAGACACCTCTGCCACTTACGTTTCGACTCTTGTGTCTTCAGCCCTAGACCTCGCGATGTGGTCTTTTTCAGATCTGCTGTCTCACTTTGTGCAGCTCCTTGATGCTTGCACGCATTTCTGATTTTGCCTTTTCGGTCTTTGCACGTCTTACCCACGGTTGGTCTAGGGTCTGTACCCACATCCCAGCACTGTCTCTGGTCAGCATGTGTTTCTCTGTGTCCCTCGGAGACTTGTCACCATGTTTGTTTCTACCACCCTGGAGAAATTAGGCGGGTTCTCTGGCCCTCGGACAAAGGTGTCCACCTCCAGAAAGGAAGGCAGTCTTTGGGGCTTTTGCAAAGAGAGCGCATTACTGAGAGGCCTTGCTTTCTGATGTTAAACAGCCCGCCTGGTGGCCCAGGGCCATAGACGGCAGCGAGAGCCAGAAGGGGTGGATGCCTGCGGGCCGCTGGGCTGGGCCGTCAGGGTCAGCGAGGAGCCAGGGCTGCTTGCTGTGCTCACAGCGGCCGGGGAACCCGAAGCCGCTGAGCCTGGTCTAAGAGGACCGGCCAACGGGGGGGGGGGGGGGAGGCGGCGGCAGGAAAGAGCCGCCCTCTGTTGCAGAGTGAGACCAAGCGGGGAGTTTCAGGTGCAGAAGCTCCAAGGAGGGTCCCAGCAGCGAAGACCTCTGGGGGTGCCGGGGTCTGCGGGCCTGGGAGGTCGAGAGTGTGGGGCCCCTGCCCAGCATCTGGAAAACTAGGGTACTGTGTTGACACGAAGGAGTGGACCCCCCCGTGGGGACCCCCATCCCTGGCACGGAGACCCCCGAGGTCACCTGCACTCCAGCTGTGGGTGCTGGCGGGGAGAGCCCTGTCCCAGTTCCTTGCCCCAGAGCCCTGCTGGCGTCTCCCAGTGGGAACGTGGGCTGGGCACCCAGTTCAGGCTGCCTGCCGGAGCGGCTCCCAAGGGTGCTCAGCACAGAATCACTCGCCGAGTCAGTGGTGGCCGCTGTGAGGCTGCCCCCGTCTCCCTGGGGCTCTTCCCACCCGGGACTCAGGACCGTGAGGAGCAGCGTGGGGGAGGTGGGCATGAGGCCCGCAGAGCCAGGGCTGCTGGGCAGGCTGTGTGGACCTCTGAGGATGCGGGCTCTGGGGGGGCCGTCCTTCCTTCTGGCAGCCCTGCTGGGCCACTGGAGCCCGGGTCCCCACCTCAGCGTCGGGTCATGGCTGTGGTGGGCCCGGGGCTTGGGGCCAGAGAGGAGTCTGTGGGGGTGTTGGGCCAGCCTTAGCCCTGCACCCCCCAGTTCAGGATGTGTCCCCCTTGCAGGTCCACCGCACCCCACAGGTCTCAGCTGAGTGCGAGGCGGGAGCAGACCCGGTGTCCAGACGGCCCTGACGGCCCCCAGCTGTGCGCAGAGGCTGGCGGGCTGTGGGACGAGACGGGGGGTGAAGGTGCCGTCTCAGGGGCCCTGCTCGGAGCACGGAGCACAGCCACCCACTTAGGTCCCCCGTTCCGCATGGCCGTGTGCTGCCAGGCCCGTCTGCAGCCTCCCCGGCTGGCTCCAGGGCTCTGTCTTGGCCGGGAAGCCTCAGAGTCCACAGACTGTCCCTTTGTCCCTCTGCAGTCCGCACGGGGCTTCAGCCATCACAGCCGTGGGCCTCCGCGGGGACCGGCCCCAGGTCCTCCACACACCGACGTCGGGCCCAGAAGGCGGGCCGAGCCCCCAAGCCCCTGCCAGGTCCGGGTCCCAGGTGCCCAAGGAAACCGGCACAGCTGTGCCCTCCGCTGCCTGGGTTGGGTTTGGGGTATTTTCAGGCGTTCAAGGTGGGCCACGTGCTTGGCCTGCTTCCCCTGTGCCTTCCTTTTAAGGGTCTGTGTTGGGGTCTGGGCCAGTCCCCTGGGCGCCTCCGAGCTCCGTCTGGGGGGGGACACGTCTCCACGGAGCTTTTGGACAAAGCATCCCCGGGCAGAGGGATGCCTCGAAATGTAGCACGTCCGGGAAGCTGCTTCTGTCCGCAGGTCTGAGTGTGAGCGGTGCTCCGAGGGCACGTCGCTCCCTCGCGCCCCGGCCGGTAGGGCCACGGCTCCTCTCGCCGCCCGCCTCGTGTCCACCCCCCCTTCCTCAGGCTGCGTCTGCCTCACCCCGCAGCGGGGTCCTGGACTCCTGGGCGGCCTGCCGGGGTCTGGAGCCCTCAGGTCCCGGGCAAGAAGCAGGAGGGACAGTGCCCCAGAGTCGCCGGCCGACCTCCGCTGCGTGTGGACTGCGGTCCTGCCACCGGGCGCTCCCCGTGCTGGAAGCAGGTGCCCGTGGGCAGCCACGCCTGTGGAGGGTCCTTAGAACACCAGGTCCCCACCTGTCCTGTGGCCAGCGTCCCACCGCACGGCCAGGCTTCAGGGCCGGCCGGCCCCCAGAGGGGGGAGCCGCAGCCAGATGGCTGGATGGTGGACGGTGGATGGCTGGACGGCTGGACGGCTGGACAGATGGACGGATCGACGGATGGACGTGTGGACGGATGGACGGGTGGACGTGTGGACGTGTGGATGGATGGATGGGTGGACGGCTGGACGTGTGGACGGATGGACGGATGGACGGATGGACGGGCGGGTTCCCTGCCTGGGAGGGAGGCCGACAGGTAGGCATCGGTGTGTCAGCACGGGAGCGAGGCGGCCTCTTCCTGAAGGACTCGCGTTCCCGCAGGAGGAGGACAGGAAGCCAACGGGCCGTCCGGAGGGTCCCGCCTGGAGAGACGGGGCTGCCGTCCCTGTCCCCGGTGCAGAGGGAGGGGCCCGGGGAGACCCCGGAAGAGGCTCGAGGCTGGGAGGGCAGGCCCCCCACAGGAGGAGTGTGGGGTGCAGCCCCGCCCCGGCCTGAGCTCGCGGTCTCTCCACAGCGCTGTGTCCCCACGCCGTCACTCACCAGCGCCTGGCCGCCCTGCGTCACCTGTGCTACAAGCGGTTTGTCGAGGTGCGTGGGCCCTGTTGCGAGCCCTGAGCCAGGGGCGGGGGGCAGGCGTGCTCCACATGGGGTGCTCTCCGGCTTCTAGACTGGTCGCTCCCTTTTGCAGGGAAGCTTGTCTCGGGAGAACTGGACGGACCACGTGCAGGTGAGTCTGGAGGACCTGGGCCCCGAGGGAGTGCAGGCACACATGCGGATGGGTTCACGTGTGCGTGCCATGGCCCAGACGTGGGGCCCACGTAGCTCTCCTGTTGGCCCACAAGCTGGGTCCTGTCCTCCGGTGTCCCTGGCAGATGGTGCAGGGAAAGGCCTTCTCCCCTTGCAGCACAGACTGCTTGACGGGGAGCCAGACACAGAGCCTCAGGGCCGCCCACCCTGCTCAGAAGCTATGAGACGCAGGTGCGGAGGGGTCGGCTTTGTGTGAGGGCCCCCAGCTGAGGCAGGGCCAGAGCGGCTGGGGGGCTGGATCCTCCTTAGCCCTCCGTGGACAGAGCCCCAGGCGATGGAAGACGTGAGGTTTGCTGGAGGTGCCACAGTGGCCCCAAAGGAATAGTCTAGACGACCTTTGAGCACTGTTCTTGCCCCGGGTTCTGTGCCCCCTGAGGCCTGATAGGGGCTGAGCCCGGGCCCCTAGAAGGAGGCAGCTGGCCCTTGGGGTGATGCAGGGGCACGGAGGGGGCTGAACTTCAAGGCCACTCCCGGGCGCGGGGGCTTCAGAGCCCACCAGGACGGCAGCCTGGACAGGACCACCTAGTAGCTTCTGTCCCTCGGGCCTGAGCTGGAGGTGTGGCTCATCGTGGGCGGAGAGCGGTCCCCAGCCCGGGGTGAAGTGGCTCTGGAAGACGGTGGGGGTGTGAGGGGTCCCCGGTGCAGCACGCAGAGCCGGGGCCAGTTGGTGGGGGGGCCCCCTCCCTCCCCGATGAATAGTCTGGCCTCTGGTGTCCTGAGCGGCATCCATTGGGGGGCAGCGCTGAGCCAGCCCTGGAGCGATGGGTGTGTGGGGTGGGTGGTGAGTCACCGGAGAGGAACGTGGACCCCCGGGGAAGGCCCGGAAGGCTGGTCCCCCCTGGGTGCCAAGGCCGAGGCAGCCGGAAGGGCAGCGGACATCCTGAAGAATGTGGAGGGGCTTCCACATATTGTGGTCCACGTGGGAACCGCGGCCTGCGGGAAGCGGATGGTCTGAGGCTACCGGGGGGACAGAGTCTGGGAGGGGCCCTGCCGGTCAGCCAGCGGGGGCTTCTCGGAGCGCCCGGAGGCCTCGGGGGCCAGAGAGCAGGAGGGACTCGTCTCTCTCAGACTCCTGGGGACGGAGGGGCCTGATCCCTCCCCGCGGACTTACGGCAGCCTCCGGCCTTGTGGACTCAGGGCCTCGGCCAGGGCGGACACCGGCCTCCGGGGCCCCAGGGGTGCAGGTGGCTGGGCTGACACGGGTCCGCCTGGTCCCTCCGCCCCTGTGCTGGGCGCTGTGGGAGACACGGCCTCGTGAGGCCCCCATGTTCATTGCCACTCCGAGGACAGCTGGCCTGTGTCCACTCTCTGGCCTGTGGATTCAGGAGTGTCCCACGGCCCCGCTTCCCCTGAGAATGTTGGCCCGCCCCGGGGGGCAGGGGCGAGGAGAGCTGAGGGGCGGCCCAAGGCCCCACCACACAAGCAAGGGTGGAGAAGGAGCAGGGCCAGGCGACGTTCTAGAAGGACAGGGCTGGTCTCAGGTGTGGGGCCAGGGCCTGGAGGTGGACAGGAGGGGCAGGGCCGGCGAGCTGGGCTGTGGACACAGGACAGCGACCTTTCAGCCCAGCCACGCGGGGGGCCCCCGCTCGGCAGCGCGGTGGGCACAGTTCCCTGTTCTGGGGCTTGTGAGGTGCGGCGCGGCGGTGTGCCTGGGGCACCCCCGCGGCCCCCCTCGGGCAGAGCCGGGCCGCACCACCCACCCCACATGCCCCCAGGGTCTGATGGGACAGGACAACTGGCTGCAGGAGGAGCTGCTGCGGGCTCTGCCCTCTCCCGACAACCAGGCCGTGGCCGCCCAGTGCGCCCTGGACCTCTCGCTGCCCGAGGCGCGCCTGCCAGCTGCGGTGGCCATAGAGCTCCGCCGGCTCAAACTCCAGGGGCGGTGAGCACCCCAGGCCCGGGGGGCTGGTGAGGGGACCAGGTGCTCGGGCCCCCGTCCCTTGGCAAGTGGCCCCATGAGGCCCCTATGTCAGCAGTTTGGGCAAGGACCCTGCAGGTGCCAGCCCCCAAGCACCCCCAGAGCCCCCCGCCTCCCTGAGGTCTGCTCTGGGCCGACCGGGCCGGGAGGGCTGGGGGAGGGCCCCAGGGGGTTGGGGCGCCGCAGCTCACTCCTTGCAGGGCTGCGGAGGTGCCTTCCGAGGACCAGAGGGGTGACTGTTACCAGCTGCCCATCGCCAGGGGGGACATCCACTTCCTGGCCTCCTGGGAGGACCTGGCCAGGCACACGGCAGAGCTCCTGCAGGTGGGCGGCTGCCTCTGGGGGCTCTGTCCACACCGGGACCACCGGGCTCTGCAGCCCACCCCCCAGGACCCCCCCGCAGGGCAGGGCACCCATGCCAGCCTATTTGGAAGGCTCCGGCCCTACAGCGCCAGCACTGGGCAGGTGCCCACGGGCGTTGGGCGCGGGCCCCCCCGCGGCAGCTGCGCGCCTGTGCTGCGGCCGGTCTGGGACCGAGGAGGCCAAGAGGAGCCTGTGACCCCTTTGATGTGGAACAACGGGCCGCCAGGGGCCAGGCCCAGCCCTGGTCCTGTAGGAGCCCGCGGGGCGGGGCGGGCCCCCCAACAGACTGCCTCCCTTCCACATCGCCCTCCAGGGGGCTGTGCCCTCAGCCACAGGCCTGCGGCCCCCAGGCGGGCTCACCTGCTCACCCCAGCTCTCTGCAGCCCGGCCAGGTGGTCGCTGTGGACCTGGAGTGGCGACCCTCATTTGGCCCCGGGGGCCGGCCCCAGGCGTCCATCATGCAGGTGGCGGTGAAGGGCCGCGTGCTCCTGCTGGACCTGCCAGTGCTCTCACGGCCAGCGGGCCAGCAGGCGCCCCGGGCCTTCTCCGGGCTGGTCTCCCAGCTGCTCTCGGACCCCTCCATCACCAAGCTGGGTGAGCAAAGCCCCTGAGCCCCCAGGGGAGGGTGCTGGGGCGAAGCCAGGGCCGCTTCCTTAGGTGCCCATCACACTGACGGCCCTCCCTGCAGGTTATGGGATGTCAGGGGACCTTCGGCGCCTGGGTGCTTCCTGCCCCGCCCTGGCTCACATGGAGAAGCGGCTGCAGGGCGGGCTAGACCTGCTGCAGGTGCACAGACAGGTCAGCTGGAGGGGGCGGGGCCCCTCCCTTCTCTGCTTTCTCCGCCGGGTCGCCGCACAGTGATGCCCCCTGCCCGCTGGGGCTCTTTGCCACAGGCTGGCCGTCGTCTGTGGGTCCGGATGTGCTCAGGGCCTCGGAGCACCTCGGGGTCGCTCAGGTAACCAGGGCCCACCAGGGAGGGAGCGGCCCCACGGGTCTCCACACTTTCCCCAGAACCAGCCCTGCTTCGGGCTCCTCGGAGTTCTCAGCACACAGGTCTGGGGACTAAGATGCCAGTCCCAGAGCTGACCTGCGGGCAGGTCCCCGTGGTCCTGAGTCCCCTGCACGGGCCTGCCTAGGCTATCTGTGCCCTTCCTTCTGTGCGCAGATGGCTGCGGAAGTGAAGGGCCTTCCCCAGGGCAGGGCCCCCGTGTGCGACAGTGATGGCGCAAGTGTGGCCGTCCCACCAGGGCAGGCCTCCCGCCTCTGAGGGCCTCTGTCTTGGCCGATGCGGGTGGCCGACAAGCCAGCTCTAGGCAGGGGTGAGGCCAGGGGGCTGCGGGGCCTCAGCCTCCTGGTCTCTAACTGGGACCGGCGGCCGCTGAGCGAGGGGCAGCTGGTTTATGCAGGTGAGCACCCCTCCCTTCCCACACACCCCCTTGCCCCACATCCCCGCGCCCCCACCTGGAGGCTGAGGCTGACCCGTGCCCCCCCAGCTGCTGATGCCTACTGCCTGCTGGAGGTGTACCAGGCTCTGTGCAGAGAACCTGCCAGGTTCTGCCTGTCTGAGGACCTGGCCAGGAACCCGAGGCCGGGGTGCGGTGAGGGGTCAGGGGCCCAGGAGCTACCCAGCCTGCAGGGGGCCTCAGCCTTGGCTTGGCAGGTGAGTGAGACCCCTCAGGGTCCCTTCCCTCGAGTTCTCAGGGAGGCTCACTGTCCTTAAAACGAGGACCTTACAAGGGAGGAGGCCTGGGCTGGGGGTGGCCAGCAGCTTCCAAGAGGGCCTGGGTCCCTCCACCTGGAGCGAAGGGAAGCAGGGCCCCGGGTCCGTGTCCTGGAGGGGGGGTCCCCAGCCCTCTCCCGACACCTGCTCCCAGCTCCCACCGAGGTGCGGGGCCGTATCTGGTGCGAACCCTGAGCCCCTTGCCCCACTTCGCCCCCCAGAAACGTGTGGAGCCCTGCTTGGGCCCAGGGGGAGTGATCAGGCATCATTTTGTTAGTCTGTTTTTCTGCCCTTTCCTGCATGGAGCACAACTGCTCCTGATTCCTTTCCAGTGCGCCCCTGAGGGCTCTCACTCCCACCGAGACCGGGGAAGGGGCGAGGGGCCCGCGGGCTGCTGAGCCAAGGCCGCGTTGCAGGTGCCTGTGGCCGAGAACCAGGACGCCACCCCCGAGGTCCCAGCCAGGGCCTTCCGCGTGGTGTGTGACAACATGCTGCAAGGGCTGGCCCGGAGCCTGCGCTGCTTGGGCGCCGACGTGCTGATGCTGGGTGCCGGCGAGGACCACCGCAGGGCCACGGAGGTGAGCGGGGCCTCGTGCCCACCGACCCGGGGCTTGGGGCCCTTCTGTCTCCCTGCCCTTTGGGAGCAGGGGCCGTGTCTGAAGTTGCCGGGGTGAGGACAGGGTTCCCCTGGGTCCAAGGACAGAGATGTCCGTGGCTGCCCGGCCCCTGGGGTCTGCCGGCAGCAACGCTCTTGGCTCCTTTGGGGGTGGGCCTGCCCCCACCCTCTGCCCCTTGTCCTATGCCCCCCGGAGACACTGCTCAGGAGGAAGCTCTGCTCGCGGCCATGGCAGGGCCCTGCTCGGGGACACTGGCCCCCGGAGCCACGGAGAGAACCTGAGTGGGGGGGGTCTCAGAATTCCGGGGTTGGAACGTGGATGGAAAGCTCGTGCACAGGTGGTGTGGGGCAGAGCCGCACACAGCCCCCCGCCGAGTGTACCACCCACTGGCCTTTCGTGTGACCACAACCAGCTGCAGCCACTCCGAGGACATCTTCGTGGCCGTGGCCGCAGTCCTGTCTGCGTGAGGGCTCTGTTCTGGAAGCCTGGCCTCACTCACTCAGCGCCACGCTTTCCGGAATCACGATTGTAGTGTGTGGCTCGTGCTTCGTTCCTGCTTATGACCCAGTAGCCTTCCGTGGAGGGGACCACGGCAGTGTCCCCCGCCCTCCCAGCGCGAGGGACAGTCGCCTGGGCTGCTTCCAGCGACGCTGCGGCGCATGAGACACACGGGGCTGCCGTGTCAGATTCACTGTTCGTGTGTGGTTTCTGTCATGCACTTGCAAACGCTCTTCTGAGAAAGGGTCCCCCGGCTCAGCAGGTGGCTGGCCGCTGCCCCGAGACCGTGGAGCCGCGGGGTGTGTCTGCCGGGCAGCGAGAAGGCACCGTGGCTCCCGCCCATCTGCACGGGGCCCAGGCACCCCAATCCCGCCGGCACCTGTGGGTGGGTACCTCCTGCCACCCCCCACTAATGAAGAGCCCGACGCCAGGAGAATAGCGGGGGCCCGTGCTGCCCGCCCCCCGGCCCCGGTGCTGAGGCTACGAGGGAGAACGGCCCTGCCCGGGCGGCCGCGGGCTCTCATGACAGGATGTTGGCTCTCTCCCCCAGCTCCGGCCCCTCGCAGGCCACCTCTCCCGCAGGCCGCGTCCGGGGGAGGGGGTGGTTGTGCCGAGGTTGGCCCTGCCCACTGTCCGTGCACAAAACACCTGTTTCCAGCCCCGACTGTGTTTAGCCTGTGGGGGCCGAGACCAAGGCGGCCAGCCTGGCTTCTCGGTGACTCCAGACCAGGCCTCTTGGGTCACAGAATTCCGGACCCAGGGAGGAGGTGCCCTCCCACTGGCCCCGAGAGTTCGTGGGGCCTCCAGCGAACGAGAGGCTGGGTTCGGCTCCCCTGCTCCCGACCCCACTATGTTGCCCCTGTGACTTTCTACATCACATGACAAGTGGGATTTAAAGATATAGTTTACTATTATATAATTTACTTAAAACAGATTATTTTAAATTACTCGGGTGGGCCCAGTGTGGTCACATGAGCCTTTAGAGCAGAAACTGAAGGCAGGGGTCAGAGTTGAGCACAGGAAGGAGCCAGCGTGCTGGTCCTGCCCAAGCCCCCACGTCCGGCAGGGGACTGGATCCTGCTGGCCCCTCGGGAGCCTGGAAGTGGGTTCTTCCCGGGATCGCGGCCGCCAACACCCAGATTTTGGCATGAGCCCTGAGCAGGGAACCAGCGGAGCCAGCCTGCTGCAGCAGTACTGAGGCTTAGCAGGGGCTGCAGGAAGCTTGGAAATCAAGTAGTGGCTGCAGGCTCGGGGGGCCGGGCATCCCGAGAGACGTCTGCCCGGCCTTGGGGGACGGCGAGTGGAAGGCGCTGAAGGTATGAGACAGGCAGGGTCTGGAAAGTGCAGCCGACCCACACGGGGCTAAAAACACCCGGACCCCCTGTCCTGGGGGCCGGGGAAGCGGCATTGGTGGGTGGTTGCTCTCTGTGCCACACACCGGTGGAGGTGGGAGCCAGACCTGCCCTGTGCCATGGACCGGTGTCAGCCATGGGTTCCAAAATCCCTTTAACTTGGTTCTAGTAGGCCTTCTGAGCCAAGCTTCTAAGGAGTTCTGTTTTCAGTACATGCGCCCGGAGTGGGAGGCCTCCCGCCGCTTCGCTCATTTGCTGGTGTAGACGCTCTGGGCGGTGGAGAGGCGTGCGTCCTCTTGGGGCCGGGCGCTGGGGCCCCTTCCAGAGTCAGCAGTTGCAGCCGCCGGAGGTCCTGGGACCCTTTGGCTGTTTGGTGTCCTCCTTTACGGATCTCTCCAAATCATGTGTTTCCCCATCGAAACTCCTGAATCGATGAATTGTATGTTTGTACAAAAGCAGGTTGTCGGGGCCCCTGGGTGGCCCCATCGGTTCCGTGTCTGCCTTGATTTTGGCTCAGGTCATGGTCTCAGGGTTGGGAGGTCCAGCACCATGTCTGGTTGGCACCGAGCATGGAATCTGCTTAGGGTTCTCTCTCTCCCTTGCCCCGCCTACGGTGTGCGCACAGCTTTGTCTCCAAAAAGGAAGGAAGGAAGGAAGGAAAAGAAGGAAGGAAAGCAGGTTGTACCAAGGAAGGTTCCAGCTTCTACACCTTTCATCGTGTGCATGTCGACATACTGACGAGCACGTTCTTGAAAAGAGGGCGCTCTGCCGCTGAGGGCCCAGGGGCACCGGGTGTGCACCCCGCAGGGAGGCGGGCGCTCAGGGAGCGTGGTGCCGCTGTGTCCCTCGCTCGCCGGGCAGGCTGCCCACACGGAGGCGTCCACGCCACGGCTGGAGGCGCATCCTGGGGCCTGAAGCAGGAGAGGACGGGTCGGCTGGGGGGAGGCCTCGTCAGGAGCGGGGGAAGTCTCGGTCTGGTGGGATGGTGAGAGATGCTCAAACCCAGAGCTGATTCCAGAAGCGTGGCCTGGCGGGGGGCTGGGTGTGGCCACCCGGAGGGCAGAGAATGAGTTTACGAAAGGCCAGGGAGGGCCGTGCGGGTCCCACCAAGCCTGAGCCCGCCGTCCCTCTGCAGAAGCCAGAATTCACAGAGGAAGTCCGTGCCCGTGGCCAGGTCCTCCCATACCCCTCCGACGGGTGCTGCTTCCCGGGCGAGCCTCGCTGACACGCCGGGGCCGGAAGTCGTTCCCGAGGATGGTCCTCAGGAGGCCGTCTCTGCATGGGGTCTGGGAGCCCTGGCTTGGTCCTCGAGGCCGATGGGATCGGGAGGCACGGTCTTCCGTGGGAGCGGGGCCACCACGAGTCTGTGGCCTGCCCGTGGCTGCCCGTGCCCGAGTGACCATAGGAGAGATTCGGGTGAACGTGCGTCTGCCGCCTCCGGACGCTGTCACCCAGGCAGCGAGGATGTGGCTCGTCGGCTGCTCGGGCATGCTGGGCAGGGTGGCAGAGGGAACGGGGTGGGCGCCATGGTTCCCGCTCACAGCCACGCAGGGATTGGGGGACTGTGTCCCCGGCCGTCCCGCTGCGGCACCTGGAGGTCAGCACGAGCCCCGTCCCGCGCGGGGGCCACCTGCCTGGCCGGTCGCCGTGGCATCATGTCTCGTGTATTTTCATTCTCTCTGGTCGTCGACGAGGTCGTGCGTCTCCGCCTGTGTCCGTTCCGTGCGGAGCCCCGTGAGGGCACCCCTGGGCCCGGCCTTTCTGTTGTGCCGCCTGCCGGGGCTGCCGCAGGCCCGGCCCGTGTCCGCACGGCCCGAGCCAGCGCCCCCTGCCGCGTGTCCTCGCGGGCCCTTGTGGCCCTGCCTCCTGCCGCACCGATGGTGCTCCGGATCCTTGCCCCGGGGGCACCGCTGTATGCTGAGTGCTTCTGGGAGTCAGCGAGCCTGGGGCGGGCTGGGGACCCTCAGCACCTGTCTCCCAAGTCTTTCCTGGTCCCCCCCCCGCCCCCCGCCCATGCCTCCGACTTTCCTCTTCACCTGGGCAGCCGGCGGGGCGAGCCTGCGGCCCGGCCCGTAGACGCAGCCTGTTGATGAGGACCCCCCGAGCTGTGTGGATGTGACCGGGGAAGAGGCGGCACGTTGACAGTATCCGGTCTTCGGCCGCGAGCACACATCTGTCTCCCTCCCGTGGGCTTCGGACGTGGGTCTTCTCCACAGGCCCCTCTGCCTCGTTGGTCAGAGCTCCCCTGGAACTCGGCCTCAGGGTTGGCCTCCCACCCAGAACCTGACGGAAGTGTCCTCCGGTGCGCCCAAGCGGCGGCCGCCTCCTCCGGGCTGTCCTTGGGGACGCACCGCCCACGAACAGCACACTGTCCTTCCTTCCTTTCCAGACCTTCCCGGTTCTGGGTTTTCCCTGTTCCCGTCACGTTTGCGCAGGCCTCCAAGACGGTGTCGCCCAGGAGCGGAAGGGGGGCCGTCCTCGCCCCGTTTCCGTGGGCCGAACTGGGGCAGCCGAGGACGCCCTCCCGCCGTCGGTCCCCGCAGCTACTGAGAAGCCACGGAGGCTTGTTCCCTTCGTGTGTCACCCCTACAGCGGGCATTCTTCATCTGGGACCGAACTTGCACTTCCGGTGGAACCCCTCTCGGCCAAGCCTGGGACCTTTTTCTGACACTGCTGGCTGTGGTCTGACATTCTTATTTGGGACGTGTGGGTGGCTCTTGTGGGGCGTGTCTGACGTCACACTGTTCTTTCTCATCACCTGCTTTTCTCGCTTCATCATAAACAAGCCGAGGAGCTCTCCCTCTTTCTGCAAGTTTGAGTAATATTTGAACTCTCTTCTCCTCAAACGTTGGCTGATGCTCTGCAAGGCTTCCTGGCCTGGTGTTTGAGGGGAGGGAGTGTCTAGAGATGATTCTTTTTCGTTTAATAAAATTATAGGACTATTTAGTTGCCTGTATCTTCTTGAGTCACTTTTGGGAATTTCTGTCTTTTACTGGAACGTGTCCAGCCCACCCAGCATCCCAGGTCCCTGCAGTTGTCGGTACTCTTGTGGGAGTCCCACCGTGTCTGTAGCTCTGTTCACACTTCCGGTCTCACTGTGCGTACTTGTGCTCCTTTTTTCTTGATCTTGCAGAGATTCGTCAATTTAATAAGTCTTTCAAACTACTAGTATTTGGTTTGTTGGTCCTATTGCATCTTTGTTTTCTATCTGACTGATTTCTATTCTTATCTTTATCGTTTCCTTCCTTTTGCTTTCTTGGGTTATTTCCAAGTTGAGTGCTTAGCTCCTTAATTTTTAGCCTTTTAAATCTTATGATGTAAACATTCAAGATCATAAATTTTTTTCTTGAAGTACTGTTTTCACTGCATTCCATCAGTTTGGACATGTAATACTTTTATTATTTTATAGTTCTAATAATTTTTGAGTGCCCATGATAATTACTTATTTGACTTAAGAGTTCCTTAGAAGGCTGTTTTTCAATTTCAGAAAGCTTGGAGTTTTGGAGCTTTTTAGTTACTTTTTAAAAAATGGGTTTCTAACCTAACTATATAGTAGTCAAGGAGCATAGTCTGTATACTGCCAATTTAGATTAGATATTTGTGAAGACTTGCTTTGTAGCCAAGTAGATGACCCTTTCTATAAATGTTCCACGTGGATTTTAAAAGGATACATATTCTCCTCCAATTATGCTCATTTCCATCTCTCTCTCTCTCTCTCTCACACACACACACACACACACTCAATAGATCAAGCTTAATTAATGTGTTGCTCAAATCATCTGTATCTTGTTTGATTATTTTTCTGCTTAATTCTCTGTGCTGAAGTTTCCTAGGATGGTAAGTTCATATTGTAGTTATGTCAGAATTTGCTTTATATGTTTTTAAATTGTGTTATTAGGTGCATATGCATATATTTTTAGAATTCTTATGTCTTCCTTTTGAGTGAAATAGTTTACAATTATTAGGTAAACCTCTTCGATGCTAATAATACTCTTTCCTATGAAGTCTGTTTTAACTAATATTGATATCATTTCTCTAGCATTCTTTGGTTCGTATTTGTATAACATTCCTCACCTTTTTACTTTGAACCTTCCTTTACTCTTTTTTTTTAAAAGATTTTATTCATTCATTTATTGGAGAGAGAGAGGACAAGCAGGCAGAGTGGCAGGCAGAGGCAGAGGGAGAAGCAGGCTCCCCGCCGAGCAAGGAACCTGATATGGGACTCGATCCCAGGACTCTAGGATCATGACCTGAGCTGAAGGCAGCTGCTTAACCAACCGAACCACCCAGGCATCCCAGAACCTTCCTTTACTCTTCTATATTAGATGTATTTCTTATAAATTGCTTCTAGCTGAATGTAAAAAAAAAAAAAGTCTAGTCTGACAATCTTCCCTTTTCAAATTATTAGTTTAGTCTGTTTACACTTAATGTAACTGCTGATGTACTTTGGGTTCAGTTGTACTACCCTGACTTGTGCTTTCTGTTGGTCCTACATTTTGTGTTATTTTTTCCCTTTGTTTCTTAACATTCTTTTAGCTTTTTTATCCTTTTTATATTTTTCTCTCTATTAACTTGAAAGTTACAAGTTCTATTTCCATTCTTTTAGAAATTGCCCTAGAAATCTTAATATTTATATTTGAGTTAACATTGTCTGAAGTTAAAATTAATATGGGGATCATAGAACAAGTCGGCTTTCTTCTTCCTTTCCCAACTTACCTACTAGTATTTTCTAGTATTTTAACACAATTTGGCTTTTCTTAATTCTACAAATTAGACATTATCATACTTATGTATTTGATGGTTTTTAGAGTTTATGATATGTGGATGTGCATATGCACAACAGACCTTGCTCCAAGAAAAAGCAAGCTCTTTCTTGCTAAAAGAATGTCTTTCACTGGAGCTATTTTTCCCTGAAAAATCTCTGTGTCTTTTCTCTTCTGAAAGAGAAGTTGCTGGGTTTATAATTGTAGTCTGACAAAACTTTGAAAATAACGCATCGTTTCTTGGTGTCCATCGTTGCTGTTAAGATGTTTGCCACCAGTCCTTTGTCATTTCTGTGTAACTAGTCTGTATTTTCTCTTGACTGTCCATTCGTTTGGTTCTTTCCTCACATTTACTTCAGTTGTATTTGTTTATTTTGTTTTTTATTCATCACATAGACGTATATTTATCACTACAATGTAACCACTTTATTGTTTCTTTTCTTACTTTTAGTAGTAAAATATACAAAACATTGATCATTTTAACCATATTTAAGTGTCCAATTTAGTAACATTAAGGACACTCACAGTGTTGTGTACCCACTATCTAGTTCCAAAAATTTTTCATCATCCCAAAGGCTTTGTCCCCATTAAACCATCATTCCCTGTCCCCCTCCCCCCAGCCCCTGGCACCCACCATTCTACTTTCTATCTCTATGAATTTGACCTCTCTAGATGCATCACGTACATGGAATCACATGTTATTTGTCTTTTTGTGTCTAGATCGTTGCACTCAGCGTGATGTCTTCAGAGTTCATCCGCGCTGTGGCATGTGTCAGAATTTCCTTCCTTTTTAAAGCTGAATAAATTCTAGCGTGTGTGTGTGTGTGTGTGTGTGTGTGTGTGTGTGTTTGGGGGCGGGTGTTTACCCATTCATCAGTTGATGAACACTTGGGTTATTTCCACTTTTGGCTATTGTGAAAAATGCACCTTTGTGTACAGGTTTCTGTTCAAGTTTCTGCTTTCGGTTCTTTTGGCTATATACCTACAAGTGCAATTGCCAGATCATATGGTAACTTTCTGAGAAACTGCCATACTGTTTTCCAAAGTAAATATACCATTTTATTACAACCAGCAATGCATGAGGGCTGCAATTTCTCTATTTCCTTACCAACACTTATTTTCTTTAAAAAAGAAAAGCCGGGCGCCTGGATGGCTCAGTGGGTTAATGCCCCTGCTTTCGGCTCAGGTCATGATCTCAGGGTCCTGGGATTGAGGCCCACATCGGGCTCTCTGCTCAGCAGGGGGCCTGCTTCCTCCTCTCCTTGTCTCTCTGCCTGCCTCTCTGCCTACTTGTAATCTCTCTCTCTGTGTCAAGTAAATAAATAAAATCTTTAAAAATAAAATAAAATAAAATAAAAAAGAAAAGCCACCCTGAGGGGTGTAAATTTGTACCTCATTGTGGTTTTGATTTGGATTTCTCTACTGATGAGTGATGTTGAACATCTTTTCCTGTGCTTGTTAGCCATCTGTATGTCTTCTTGGGAGAAACGTCTATTGAAGCCCCTTGATGATATTTGATTGGGTTATTTGCTTCTTTGTTGTTGAGTTGTAGGAATTCTTTATGTATTCTGAATAGTAATCCCTGAACAGACACACGGTTTGCAAATGTTCTCACTCACTCTGTGGGCTGTCTTCCCACTGTCTTTGTGGTACTCTCTGATGTACAAGATTTTTTAAATTTTCATAAAGCCCAATTTTTCTATTTTTAGTTTTGTTGTCTGTGCTTTGAGTGCCATATCCAAGAAATCATTACAAGATCCAATGCTGTGACATTTCCCCCACCATGTTTTCTTTTAAGGTGTTTATAGTTTTAGCTCTTACATTTTTGAGTCTCGCATTCTCCAGATGTAACTCACGATTGTTGAGAAATGTGCTGAACGCATCGATAGAACCATGTTTGGCATTTCCGTGCGCTGCTGCTGTCACTGCATCCTAGGTACTTTGCCCCCACGGCTTGTGAGAGCTGTCGTTGCATCCCGAGGCCTTTTGCTGGGACACCTGTGGACTTTGATAACGTCTTTGTTTTGTGACACGACAAGATGTTCCAGCTTTGTTGGGTGCATTTTCTTCCTCAGACCTGGAATCCGCTATTTCTCAAAGAAATTGCTGGTCCCCCTCCACATACGTGGAAGCACAGGCTGCTCCTGGCTGTAGTGTGGGTTCTTATTTCTAGGCCTTTACGGGAGCCGGAGTGATGAGACAGTTTTCAATACGTATGTGTAAGAAATTCATAGGGAAGCTTTCCATTTGGGCCTGAAGCCGTCGTGTAACTTCCCTAGTTTGAATTCACACCTCTCCTCTCCCAGCTGAACCCAGCCCGGCACCAGCATAACGCGTCTGCTTTGCCGCGGTTCCCACGTGAACGTTTCCGAGGAGCGTCGCCAGCACCTGGCCGCAGTAGGATTGCCGCGGGCATTTCCGGCCTCGGTCTGCGGTGGAGCAGCCTGGAGATGCACGGACGCCGTGCTGGGCTTTCCTGCCCCTTCTCTCTGGGCCGCTCCTTTGTTTCGTCTTCTTTGGAGCTTTAGAGATGGCTTTTTAAATTGCAATTTTGTTTGCGATTATGTAAAATATTTGTAGGATTCTAAGACCAAATCTCTCCAATAAGGCAATGCCCCAGGACTCAGGCTACAGGGCTTGCTGGCTGCTCGGGTCCCAGACAGAGGCAGCTCTTGGGGGACAGGGGGGCCTGGGGAAGACCGGGCGGCGGGGCAGAAGCAGCCCTCGTCACCGGCACCAGGGTGCCCCTCACCCGTCCATCTGCCTCCTGCACAGGTCGCCAGGCAGGAGGGAAGGATCATCTTGACGTCAGGGCTGCCGTACCACAAGGTGAGGGCACCGAGGATGGCCCCCGTCTGAGCCTCCTCTTTCCAAGGGAGCCTCAGCCTGGCCCTTGGGACACCCGCCCCTTGGGGTCCTACGTGGGGCGGATGGGAGCGGGGCTGACCCACCCTGGGTGGGCTGAGGGTAGGCTCTTGGCCCCTGAGCTGGGGGAGGGGAGGGGGGCCTGGAGGTTCTGCGTTCTGGGCCTGCAGCCCGACAGCCCCACTTCTGTGCAGCTCCGGGCCCAGGTCGGGGCTGGGCGCTGCCTCTCGGTGGACTGCTCCCTCAAGGCCCAGCAGCAGGCGAAGGCCGTGCTCCAGCATTTCAACGTGCGTGTCACCCCTGCGGACATCTTCAGCCGCTGCCCGGTGAGTCCCGTGCGCCCCGGGCCTGCCTTGGGCCGCTGTGTGAGCCCCTGGGCCGTTTGCAAGCCGCTTCCACGGCAGGCAAGACCCAGACGTCTGTGGCTGGTGGCCGGACAGCAGAGACCATGTGCTTTGGGGTTTGTGTTCTTGTAAGCAGCAGCTGCCACGACCCCATCTGTGGCGTTTCCTCGTCTTCCTCCCACTGCCCCTGGGGCCAAGGCAGCAGCTCACGTGGACGCCTGTTCCATCCGGGCACTGCCGCCCGTGTCCAGGGCTGGCCTCCCACCCGCTTCTAGAGGAAGGAGAAGGAGCCCATGGAAGTTGCATCTGGCTGGGGTGGGGGGCGAGTCCCACGTTCAGAGGGCAATGTCCACAGCCACAGATGCCCACTGGGTCTGTCCTGACATCTGGAAAAGTCTGGCTGAAAAAATCACCCAGGGTCAAGGTCGGGGAGGGGTCTGTGGCCGGGGTACTGTCTGCTGATTGGGCCGGGGAGGGACACCTGGGTGCCCTGCACTCTCGTAGCCCCCCGTGCCGTCGGCCGGGTGGGAGGAGGCGCCGGCTGGGGCCCCGGCGGGGCGCGGCGGGCAGGGGGCCTCGGGGCCGGAGCT
>LNAC01001496.1:87516-99763 GCA_002007465.1 Ailurus styani | reverse complement strand
GGGGCGCGGGTGCCCACGAGCCCAGCGAGGCTGGCGCGGGTGGGCCCTCTGGCCCTGTTTGCCGAGCTCGAGCCCGGGCGACGGAGCGGCAGGTGGCGCGATGCCTGGGGAGCCCGCAGGAGATCAGCCCCTTTCGGAGGATGGGGAAGGACCTCGGGCAGCCTCCGCTCCCGCGCCCAGAGAGCGCCCAGTGCGCAGGCGCGACCGGCCCTTTGCCCCGCAGGCCCCCCGTCGTCCCTGGTTCTCCCCGGTTCAACCTCCCTGCCCCTCGTCGGGGGGGAAAGTAGTAAGTAAGCCAGCACTTTGAACTCTCGAGGTCATGCAGTTAATAAAGTACTCCTTCTCAGGGCTTCCTGCGATGTCTTTTTTTTTTTTTTAATTTATTTATTTTGACAGAGCGAGAGAGATCACAAGTAGGCAGAGAGGCAGGCAGAGAGAGAGAGGAGGAAGCAGGCTCTCCGCCGAGCAGAGAGCCCGATGCGGGCCTTGATCCCAGGACTCTGAGATCATGACCTGAGCCGAAGGCAGAGGCTTTAACCCACTGAGCCACCAAGGCGCCCTCTGCGATGTCTTTTTGTGGGTGGCTTCTTTTCATTTTATTCGAAGCTGAAAGAAAATCGTCAGGTTTATCATTATTCCTGAAAAGCAACTTCATTGTGGCATAATTTACATACGATAAAGTGCAGCCATTTAGAGTGTGCTGAGTGCTGGTCACTGTGTCTGTCCGTGTAACTAATACCACAGAATATTTCTATCACCCGACGGAGTTCTGCCCGCCCCCGGCCCCGAGTCAATTCCTCCTCTAGCCCAGCTCACTGACGATCTGACTTCTGTCACCACGGATCGGCTGTGCCTGTTCTAGGATTATGTACAAAAGGATCCGTGTGAGATGGACTTTCTTGGTGTTGCTTCTGACACTGGGCATAATGCTGTTGAAATCCAGCGTGTTTCAGTAACTTCTGGGGGTGTCAGTCTTTCTTCTTCTTCTTTTTTTTTTTTTCATTAGAAAAGTCTGGCTGGTGCCACACAAAACACAGGCAGGTTCCTAGTGGCAGTTTCATTCAACAGATCATCACCCTCAGTAAAGGTGCTCGGAAGACTCCGGGGAGTACAGGCACGTGCCCACCAGCACACGCCCAACGGGGGCCCAGCAGTGCCAGTGTGGGTCACGATTCACCCCCTCCTCCCGGGCACTGAGCCCCAAGAACTGAAAATCCACCTGCAGAGTGGCCACAGAGCCAGCCTTCTCCGGGGGAATATTCCAGTCTCACAGCGTCGAGGGCTGTGCCCCCGAGACCCGGCCTCCCCTCTGTCAGAGGTGGGGGGCACGCCGCCTCCCCTGTCATTTTGCAGGGACACGTGTGTGAGCGGCCAGTCGCGCGATGCCGGCAGGAGACAAAAATCAAGTCTATTTCTGCGTCTTATCCATAACATGCGGAAAACAAAACTTCAAAAATACAGTCACAAGTAAATAAATAAATAACCACACCATGACCATACCATCACAAAACATAAAATGCTTCAGGATAAACTTGATGAGGGTGCGTGAGATCTCCCTGCTGAACTCTGGAACGTGGCGAGCAGAAATGTGTGGCCATCGAACTACACAAGAACTGTACCGTGTTCACGGTCTGCAAAGCTCAACATGGTGAAGGTCCGTTCCGCCCAAATTCACCTACAGATTCGTTGCAATCCCACTCAGAATTCCTGCAGGGGTGTGTGTGCGCGCGCGTGCGTGTAACTGAATCCTCTCCTCCAGGCTCACTTACTGAGAGCGGCTCCCACTAGCTCACATGCCGCTGGGGGTAAGGAGCCTTTCTGAAAGACAACACAGAAGCAAGAAACATAAAGGGAAAGAGTAATACAACAGGACATCTTTCATCGGGATGCTATCAGGAGAGAAGGAAAGCAAGCCACCGAGTGGGATATATTCGCGGCCCATGTAATCAACAAGTTCACATCCAGAATTTACAAAGCACTTTGACAAATCAGTAAGAAAAAGATAACCACCTTCAAAACGGGCAAGAGAAGCAAATCGGCACTTCACAAATCATCCAGGAGATGCTAGTGAAAATCGCAGTGGGAACCGCCAGTGACACCAAATGTTGGTGAGCATGTGGGCCACCAGCGGCTTCCCACCTGCGCAGGCAAGCCTGGGGGAGGGGCAGAGGCAGAGGGAGAAGCAGGCTCCCCGCTGAGCAGGATGCGGGGCTCCATCCCGGGACCCTGGGGTCATGACCCGAGCCGAAGGCAGCCGCTTAACCAACTAAGCCACCCAGGCGCCCTAAAATGTCCAGTTTTAAACTGATAAGAACAGATACTACACTTGATCTTAGCCAAAAGGCCGAGAAGCAATAAAATGTCCAGTTTTAAACAGAAAAAAATAGGAGACATGCAAACAAGCAGGAAAGCGTGATTCACGTACAAGGTGAAGACCGTCAGGACGAACATCTCTGAGGGGGTCCAGACGTTGGACTTAGCAGACAGGCTCCAAAGCAGCCATTTTAAGTTTCAAAGAACTTAAACTATGTAGAAAGAGTTAAAGGAAAGTAAGCTGGAAAAGACTCATCAATAGGGAACATCAATAAAGTGAAGTCATTTTGAACAAACGGGACTGCTTTGGAAAAGAGTTTGGCAGTTGCTTAAAATGTTAGAAGTGGTGTTTCCACGAGACCCAGGATGCATCACTCCTCTCCCAGCCTCAGGGTATACGCAGGGTAAATTAAAACATGACCACACAGGAAACTACGCAAAAGGTCATAGCAGCATTATCCATAGTAGCCAAAAAGTAGAGGGGCACCAGGGTGGCTCAGTCAGTTCAGTGTCCAACTCTTGGTTCCAGTTCATGATCTCACAGGTAGGTCTTGGGATCAAGCCCCGAGTTGGATTCCCTTCTGGGCGCTCAGTGGGGAGTCTGCTTAAAGATTCTGCCCTTCTGCCCCTCCCCCTGCATTCACATGCTGTCTCTCTCTCTCTCTCTAAAATAAATCAATAAATGGTTCTTTTTAAAAATAGCCAGAAAGTAAAAAAAAGAAGAAGGAGATATAAACACAATGTAGGGTATCCACACAACAGAATATTACCCGGCCGTAAGAAGAATGAGACACTGATACATGCTTGAAAACAGACCTTGACAACACCACGCTCCGTAAAAGAAGCCGGACACAAGAGGACGCACAGTGCATGACTGCAGTTACGCACACTGCCTAGGGCTGCTGGGGCGAGGAGAAGGGATGGGGAGTGAGTCCTAACGGCCGCGGGGTTTCCTTTTGAGACAAAAACATTCTAAAATCAGAGTGTGGTGACGGTTGCACAGCTTTGTGAATGGACAAAAAGCCATCGAACTCTGTGCCTTGAGTGGGTGAACCGTACGGTATATGTCATTATATCTTAATAAAAGAACGTTTTAAAAAATATATCTTTTCACTATGTGTAATTTTTTGAAGGAGATTATGAATAAAAACAGAGATCCAGGGGCGCCTGGGGGGCTCAGTCAGTTACGTGTCTGCCTTAGGCTCAGGTCATCATCCTGGGGTCCCGGGATCCGGCCCCACATCGGGCTCCGTGCTCAGCGTGGAGGCTGCTTCTCTCTCCCCTCTGTGTACTCTCTCTCTCTCTCAAATAAAAAAATAGTCATTAAAAAAACCCAGAGATCCACTAAAGAGGGGCACTTGACCCCTTCCCTCCATGGGCCTGGGATTCAGGATGTCAGCGTGGTGTGAAAAGCCCCAGCACAAAGGGGCATCTGGGTAGTTCAGTCACTTAAGCACCTGACTATTTACTTTCCTATTTGTGTTTATTTGTGTCCGACTCTCGACTTCAGCTCAGGTCATGATCTCAGGGTTGTGCGGTGGAGCCCAGTGTCAGGCTCCACGCTCAGCGGGACTCTGCTTGGGATTCTCTCTTCCTCCCTCTCTGTCAAATAAATCAATAAATCTCAAGGAAAATAAGAAAGCTCCAGCACACACTGGACACCAAGACAGTCTAGTGCTTCCTTGATTTCAGACATCTTCAGAAGTGATACCCGCAACCCCGCGATGGCACGAAACCACCTTCGAGACGCTCTCGAACATCAGTCTCCTAACTTTACAACGCGGTCCCAAAACGTGTCATCCAACTTGGTCCTGAGGGACTTTGGATTATTTCAAAACCTGCAAAGCATGTCTTCACAAGAGGAAGCTTGCTGACCCTGAGGGTGTTTAAAAGAATGGGCCACTTGTTCTGAAGGTCATGCCGAAAAAGGAAGTTCCCAAGATTTTGTACATTCCTGGAAAAAAGTGTCCATACAACGTTCTTTTAGACGCACCAATCCTATCGCTTTTAGAAAAAAAATCGAAGTGCACTACAGCTGCTCGGTCCCCCTCAAGGCGAGAGTGTGGAACCCCAAGCCTTTGGGGCACAGACCCCCAGGTGGTCACCGGGTACAAGGTCACCCTCCGCGCCGCTCCTCCTGAGCACCTCAGAGCAGAAAACTGCAGAAGGTCCCCAAGCAGACCTAGAGGGAGCGGACGAGTGGGCTGTGGCTGGAATTCGGGCAGTTCCCAAGCTCTTGAGGGCGGTGCTGACCTGCTCTGGAAAGATGGTGTCTGTCCGTCCAGAAAAGTCTCAGTTTCCCACGGATCACTGCACTTCACCCTTCAGCTACTCCACACAATCAAAGATCTTGGCCTGGGGCTACAATATTTTCCACTCCACCATATCTTTCTCTGTGCGGCCACTCTGGGAAGACCAAGATATGCCATACATTCTACTTCAGTGTCAGTGATTTGGGTCTTGTGATGGCCCTCCAAATGAAGGTTAACTTGCTTCCAGCTTAGGCACTCCTTGCTTGTTGACCTGAGCCCCATCGTCTGTAGCAAAACTCACCTGTTTTCGTTGAGGTTTTGCAGACCTCTGGGCTTGAGGAACAAAGGACCAGACTTTCCCAAAAGATATGGCCTGGCCTTTTTTGAAACCACTAAGCACTGTCACCAGCAAGTCTGTTCAGGGTGGTGTGGACAGACTACCCGCTGAGCGCCAGCTTCTCCTGCACACAGCCCCTCACCGTTTCCCAAGGCTTCCCCTTAAAAACTCCAGCTTCCCCTGGACTGACAGAGATGGTCTTTGGACGTTGGTCTGCCATTCCCACGTTGCCTCCTTCCTGAATAAAGCAAACTTCCTTGTCTCACTTATCTCTCAAGTACTGATTTTTGAGTGGCAAGTAGCCACACATGAGTTTGGAAAGGGTCCTCTGTCCAGTAACAGTTTCAATGACCCTCTGATCATGTGAGATGGATCGATGGATCCATCCATTGATCCACGTAATGGATCAATGACCCACTCTGACAGTGAGAGAACTCATCCCCGCTCTGACATTCCAGAGGGAGCTTTGCTATGTCGCCCTTCATCTCAGGCACTGACGTTTCCAGAAACGATCTGATCCTTTCCTTTAGAATCTTCAAATATTTTTGTAGATTTCCATCACTTTCCATTCTGTCTGCAAAATGTTTCAATTCTTCAAAAAGAGAAGAAGTTTTGGCTCTAAAACTTCCAAGATTGAAAACAATAGTTTCTTGTCACACAGAATTGGAAGGCAGAAGAAGGAGGAGGAAGAGGAGGAAGAAGACGAGGAGGAGGGAGCGGAGGGGGAGGGGAAAGAAGAACCAAATGGAACAGCTGGGGTCAAGAAGCACGGTAACTGAAATGGAGACTCCATGGGGTTCTGTGCTGGAACAACTGCATATTCACATGGAAAGAATTAATCCAGACGCAGACCTTACACCCTTCATTAAAAATAAACCGAAGGGGCGCCTGGGCGGCTCAGTTGGTTAAGCATCTGACTTTGGCTCAGGTCATGACCTTGGGGTCCTGGGGTGGAGCCCCGCATGGGCTCTGTACTCATTAGGTAGTCTCCTTCTCCCTCTCCCTCGGCCCCTCCCCCCACTGTGCTCTCTCTGTCTTTCAAGATAAATAAATAAGATTATTTTAAAAAGCTGAAAATGGACCACAGACTTATATGTAAAATGCAAAACAATAAAACATCTGCAAGGAGGAAACCCAGATGAGCTTGGGTCTGACAATGACTTCTGAGACAGTGAAATCAAAGGCACAATCCAGGAAAGAAAGAAATGATCAGTGGAACTTCATTAATGTGTAACACCGAGAGTGGACTCTAATGCAAGCTATGGAGCCTGAGTGATAATGACTTGTCAGTGCAGGTTCAACGACTGTGCCAAATGCACTATTCAGGTGGGGATGTTCACAGTGGGGGAGGTTGGGGGCACAGGGGATCTACAGGAAATCTCTACATTCTTTTCTTTTTTTTTAGGTTATTTATTTATTTATTTGACATAGAGAGGGAGAGGGATCACAAGTAGTCGGAGAGCCAGGCTGACAGAGAGGAGGAAGCAGGCTCCCCGCTGAGCAGGGAGCCCGATGCGGGCTCCAAGAATTCCATATCCATCAAAACTCACTGAACTTGTTTGCTATATACAAAATACTGCTGAAAGAATTTAAGAAGACCTGAATAAATGGAAATAAATCCCACGTTCTTGGATTGGAAGACTTACTATTGTCAAGGTGTCAATATGCCCCAAGGTAAACTTACAGTTTCAATGTAGTCAAGTTACATGAATCAAACTTGCAACAGTTCTTGCAGATAATGGAAAAGACAGAATTTGTATAGCAACTTACAAAGAGAGACCTAAAATAAAAGGCTAGAATCTGAGAGTACGTGTAGAAGGGTATACTAGATGAAACATAAACACAATTTGAAACGATCTTTTTCACAAGGACTATAAGGGGACACTAGAAAAACTTTATGCCAATAAAACTGGACAACTTATGTGAATTGGATGAACTCCCAGAAATTCCTAGAAAGCCATAAATATGAAAACTGACGTGCAGAGTTTGCAGATTTAATTAAGAATTCAGACCTTGAGATGGAGAGAGTACCCTGGATCATCCCGATGGACCAATCTAGTCAAATGGGTCCTTAAAAGCAAAGAAATATTCTTGGCTGTGTTCAGAAAGTGATGTGAAAGGTCAGAGAGATACCGTGTTACTGGTTTAGGAAATGGAGAAAGGGGACAAGAAGCCAAGGAATGCAGCTTCTAGAATCCCCAGGAAAAAACAAGCAAACCAACTTTTCCCAAAGCATCCAGAAAGAAATGCAGCCCTGCTGATACCTTCATTTTAGCCGACTTTAATCCAATTTGGATTTCTGACCTAAAGAACTGTAAGATAATAAATTTGTGTGAAGTCACTATGTTTGTGGCAACTTGTTATGGCATTACCCGAAAACTGGCACAATTACCCGGATATGAAAGCCAGACAAAGAAATCACAAAAAAACAAAACCTCAGGCCAATATCCCTCATAAATACAGATGCAAACATCCTCTACAAAATATTAGCAAACTGAATCAAGCAACACATAAAAAGGATTATTCCCCATGACCAAATGGGATTTATCCCTGGAATTCAAGGTTGGCTTAACATCTGAAAGTCAATAAAATGGGGGTGCTATTGGTTAAGTATCTGACTCTTGATTTTGGCTCAGGTCATGATCTCAGGGTCGTGAGATTGAGCCCTGCATGTGCACACATGCACGCTCGCTCTCCCTCTCTCTCTCTCTCTCTCTCTCAAAAAAAAAAAAAAAAAGAAAAAGAAAAGGAAAGAAAAGAGAGAAAGAAATGAAAGAATGTGAATCACATGATCCCCTCAATAGGTGAACATATCTGACAAGATTCAACACTCATTCATGAAACTGAACACTCAAAGAATAGAAGGTAACTTGCTCACACTGACAAAGAACACTACAAAAAGGCCTACAGCTAACATCCTACTTACTTAATGGTGAAAAACTCAATGCTTTGCCCCAAAGAACAGGAATACCACTTCTGGTCAACATTGTACTAGGAAGTTCCAGCCAATACAATGAGGCAAGAAACAGAAATAAAAGGCATAGAGATTGGGAAGGAAGAGGTAAAACTGCCTTTATTTGCAGAACCATGATCCCGTATGTGGAGCGCCTAAGAAACCTGTACCGAGAAAACAAAACAAAAGAAAAGGACTGATAAACAAGTTCCACAGGGTCACAGGATCCGAGATCAATATACAAAATTCTGTTTTGTTTTTATATGCCATCAGTAAAGAGCTTGAACGTGAGAGCAACCCCCATTCCATTTGCAATGGCATCAAGACGCTGAAGACAAGAAGTGCGAGGCTTGCACACTGAGCTGCACGCCTCGTCTCAAAGGGAACTGAAGACCTGGGAGCCCGAGCAGCTCCAAGTCCAGGGACTGGAAAGTTCAATATTATTAAGATGGAAGTTCTCCCCAAACTGATCTCTTGAGCCAATGCAATTTTTATCAAAACACAGAAATCAGGTTTTTGCTTGGGTTGTTGTTGTTTTCTTCTTAGAAATTGGCCATCCTGGGCGCCTGGGTGGCTCAGTGGGTTAAAGCCGCTGCCTTCGGCTCAGGTCATGATCCCAGGGTCCTGGGATCGAGGCCCACATCGGGCTCTCTGCTCAGCAGGGAGCCTGCTTCCTCCTCTCTCCTCTCTCTCTGCCTGCCTCTCTGCCTACTTGTAATCGCTCTCTCTGTGTCAAATGAATAAATAAAAAATCTTTAAAAAAAAAAAAAAAAGAAATTGGCAATCCGATCTTAAAATGTATCTAGAAAGGCAAAGGGTCCAGAACAACCAGAATGATATTGAAAACTAAGAACAAAGTAGAATGACTCACACTTTCCAATTTCAAAACTAACTATAAAGCCACAGAAATCAAAAGACAGTGATTGGCGTAAGCACGAACACACAGAAACAGAATGTGACGGAGAGTCCAGAAATAAACCCTCTTCTTCATGCCCGGTGAATTTCTGACAAAGGTGTTATGATGCAGTTGTATGTGGTGACTTGGCTAGTTACTCAATCAAAACCTAATCTGGGTGTTGCTGGGAAAACATTTTGTAGAGGAGATTCAGGTCCATACTCAATTGACTTTACGTAAAGGAAATGATCTGACCTGACCTGGGTGGGCCTGATTCCAAATGCCGAGAAGACTCAGGAGCACAGCTGAAACTCCACCTCTAGGCAGCTCAGGCCGGAGCCCCAGGCTGCCCTCCCCCAGGACCTGCCCCTGTGGAGATCTCCCACTGATGCTCTTGCTCTGGTGGGGCCTTCACTGCCACAGGCATCAAGGCAATTTAATGGAGAAAGGACAGACTTTTCAACAAATAGTGAGGGGGACATCCACACACGGTAAGATTGATTTCGACCTTCATCTCACGCCACGCATAAAAATTAGTTCAAAATGGTTCAAAGACCTAAATGTAAGAGCTAAAACCTAAAAACCAATTAGAATGAAACACAGGGAAAAGTCTTTATCATCTGGGAGTAAGCAAGGAGTTCTTAGACATATCCAAGTTGTGATCCATGAAAGAAAAAAATGAGTACATTTGACTTCATAAAAATAAAACACTTTTGCACTTCAAAACACATTTTTAATTATGAAAATTAAGAGCAACCTATAGACCGGAAGAAAACATATGCAACATATATCTGATAAAAAACATACGGCCTTGGGGCTCCTGGGTGGCTTAGTGGGTTAAGCCTCTGTCTTCTGCTCAGGTCACGATCTCAGGGTCCTGGGGTTGAGCCCCATTTGGGCTCTCTGCTCGGCGGGGAGCCTGCTTCCTCCTCTCTCTGCCTGCCTCTCTGCCTACTTGTGATCTCTCTCTCTCTGTCAAATAAATAAATAAATTTAAAAAAATACGGCCAGGATATACAAAGACCTCTCACAATTCAACAATCAGTGAAACCACCCAAATAACGTGAATGTCTGAGCAGCACGTGGAGCATGCTCAGCACCATTAGGAAAACGCAACCCGAAGCCCCCCACCAGGATGGCTGTCATACAAGAGGCTGTCGGTAACGAGTGTTGGCCAGCATGTGGAGAAGCCGTCATCTCCACACACTGCTGCTGGAGTGTAAAATGGTAAGCAATGTTGGAGAGCCGTTTGGCAGTTTCTTTAAAAAATCACACAAAATTGGGCGCCTGGGTGGCTCAGTGGGTTAAAGCCTCTGCTTTCGGCTCAGGTCATGATCTCAGCGTCCTGGGATCGAGGCCCGCATCGGGCTCTCTGCTCAGCAGGGAGCCTGCTTCCCCCTCTCTCTCTGCCTGCCTCTCTGCCTCCTTGTGATCTCTCTCCCTCTGTGAAATAAATAAATAAAATCTTTAAAAAAAAAAATCACACAAAGTGTTCTTCATGTGACTCAGCAATTCTACTCTTTGGTATTTATTCACGATAAAGGAAAACATATGTCCACACAAAGAAACTTGGGGCAAATGTTCCTTGCAAGATTTATTCATAATAGCCGACAGTGCAAACAGCCCAAATGTGCATGGCACGCGTCTGGTCCACATAATCGAGCCCTTGTCAGCCGCAGAAAGGGAAGCACCCAGGAAGCCCAGCCCCACGGCTTGGGCAAACCTCAAAAGCCATATGCTAAGGGAAAGAAGTCGGACACACAAAACTAAAGAGAGTCCACATACAGGAAACGCCTTTTAGAAAAGGCAAACCTCAGGAGACAGAATGAGTGGTGGTCTGAGCAAGGGGTGGAAACAGTATTCACTCGGAAAAGCAGGATGGATCTTTCTGGGGTCATGGAAAGATCCTAAGACTGAACTGTGGCAATATCTGCACAACTCTGCAAATCTACTAAAAATCATTAAATCATCCACTTAAAAGAGTCCGTTTTGTGGTATATAAATGATACTTCAATCAAGCGGCTCTGTTTTTCTGTTTTTGGTTTTAATGAAGCAAACAAGAAGGCGACAGCATGAAAAACAAACTAACCCAGACCGGTTACCGTTGTGAAGTGAGGTGGTTCAAGTATGAAGGACACGGGCAGTCATTAGGTGGAAAGTTGTCTGGTCGTGGCCTGGTGGGGGCGGTGGGGGGGGACCGCTGAGTTGAGGGGCCGGGGGCGGTTTCTAGGAGCCGGCCAGGCCCTGTCTCCCGACCTGGATGGCGGCTGGCTTTGCGAGAAAACTGGGAATCTATTCTGCTTTATCCACTTTTCTAGGTGTACGTCATGTTAGACAGCATTAACCTTCACAACACCAACCAAACCTATGGTTTTTAGGAAAAAATCTCACAAATGTGAGCAAGACCTGTCGGCAGACCATTACACGGGGGTATCCAAACAAGTGAATCAGGCCTTGTCAACCACGTGGTGGGGTCATGCAATCACACGGCCCACGCCGGCCGGTGGATCAGCACGGTTCCGATTCAAGTCCGAAAAGTTTTTCCAAAGAAGGTGACAAAGTCACAGGCACCTGGGTGGCTCACACACGTAAGCGTCAGACTCCTGATGTCAGCTAAGGTCTTGATCTCAGAGTCATGAGTCCAAGCCCCGCGTTGGGTAAGAAGCCTGTTTTTAAAAAAAAAGAATTTGACAAAACCAAGTTCTAAGGAGAAAAGTCCAAGAAGAGCCAAGTCAGGCTTCAAGAAGGATGTCCGGCCAGCGGCCCTGGCCTGGGGACTGCAAACTGACCCACAGCCGGAAACTGTCCCAACCGCACAGTGGGAACCTGGGAACCCGGCTCCTAGCAGATGGGGAGTTACAGAGCCTCGGGAGAGGGCGGAGCTGGTCTATAAATACAACAATAAAATAAAAGTTAAAAATCAATAAAAATTAAATATAACGTCTGATGTGCCAGGCTGGTTGAAAGGACAGAGCTGAAGCATTGGTGAGACGGGCCTGAGCCCCTGCGGTCGGCGCGCTGCCCAAGTGCGGGTGTCAGTCCTCGGCTCGGGGTCTACCTGCCGACCGAGTAAGGGGGCAGAAGGGACCCTGAGGGGACCACTACCACAAAGTAGAAACAAAGCAAGATACAAAAAGGCATCCGAAGGCACAAGCAACGTCCCAGGAGCGGAGGCCGCAGGACGCCTCCCACGCCTGGTGCAGGGGCCGCGCCGCCTCTGCGCTGCACAGCGGCTCCTCTCCCGGCTGCCCTGCAAGTGCAGCGCTGGCCGTGCCTCCCCCACCCGGGAACAGAGCTCCGGAATGTCCCCTGCACCCACGCCCAGCCCCCCGCAGTGCGGAGGCTTCTCTGGGCCGGCCCGGCGCCTCCGGCCCTTGCCACCTGGGGCCCGTGCCCACCGGCCGGACCAGCGGCTTCCCTCTCCTGCCGCCAGACCTCGGCCCAGGGCCTTCCACCGCGAGCCGGCCTGCGGGGCCCGGGGCTCTGCGGGGGGGTCT
>LNAC01001496.1:45394-56592 GCA_002007465.1 Ailurus styani | reverse complement strand
GGGCCGGGGGTAGGGCGTGGGAGGAACAGGGACAGGGCAGGGGAGTTGGGCTGGGGCCGGGGGTGCTGAGGGGGCAGGCCATGGGAGGGACGGGGCGGGAGGGGCCTCACAGGGCAGCTGCTCCACCACGACAGAGCTGTTGCTCTCAGGACAGGGGCCAGAGGTGGTGTTTCCACAGTCGCTGCTGTTCCCAGAGATCTGGGGAGGTGAGGCAGGGCGGGCTGAGGACGGGCTCAGCGCCGGTGGCACGGAATGACCTGGTGGGCAGAGCTCGGGGTCCCAGGCACCTCACCGTCAGCTTCCTGGTGCCACACCATCGCTTAATGACGCTGCTGTTGGTGGCATTGCCTGTGACACTGCTTGCAATGATATCGGCGTCCAGCTGGGGGACAGAGGGGTTGTGACCACATACTGGACCCTCGGGGCTCACCTGGGACTCAGAGGCCGCCCCCAGCCCGCCACGCCCTCCCCTACCCCCACCCCCGTGCAGGGCAGAGGACAGGGCCGGGGGCACCCCCTCCGCCCGCTCCCGATCCCTCAGGGCAGCCGCTGTCCTCACCTGCACAATGAGGTGCGTGAGAGGCTTTGTTAGCACCTTGAGGATGTCGGGGGCCTGCCCCCCGGGCTGCAGGCTGCGGGCGCCCAGAGCCAGCGCGCTGAGCCTCTCCAGCAGGGCCGTGGCGCTCTCCAGCGGCAGCAGGATCAGCACCGTGAGCCAGTTGAAGATGCCGTGGACGGCCGAGCCCCCGAAGGCCCTGCCGCGTGGCGCGGAGTGGTCAGGGGCCTCAGCCGTGGCCTCGCCGGCAGCCCCCGGCCCTCCCCTGCCCCCACTCACCTCCGAAACTCATCCCGGTCCCCTGACTGTGCCATCGAGACGAGGGTGCTGGTGATGGACGTGCCCACGTTGACGCCCATGACGATGGGCACACACGCCTGGACTGTCAGCACTGCGGGGGAGCCGGCTCAGCCTCCCGCGCGCCGCCCGCCCGCCGCCCGCCCGGGGGGCCCAGGGAGGCACTCACGTTTGGAGGCCACCATGCTGACCACGATGGAGGAGGACGTGCTGGAGCTCTGGACCAGCACCGTCACCAGCACGCCAATGACCAGTCCCGCCACGGGGTTGGACAGCACCGCGTCGTCCTTAAAGATGTCTCCGGTCATCTTGCCTGCGCCCAGAGAGAGCTGAGGCCGTGCAGGACCGGCCGGCTGCCCCACCCCGGAGCCCCGGGCACTCACTGCTCAGCAGCTGGAAGGCGGAGCTGAGGGTGTCCAGGGAGCAGATGAAGACGTAGAGGCTGCCCAGGAGCCCGCAGGCCTTGAGGACACCGATGACCACCCGGAGCACCCTCCCGGCCACGCTGAGCTCTGAGAACACAGGGCAGGGCTGTCCTCACCCGCCGCCGGCCAGCCCTGCCCTGCCCGGCACCCCTCCCAGACCCCTTCCTCTGTCTCCTTCCAGGGCAGGGCCTGGGCCCCCCTTCTTTGTCCCGGCACAGGCAGGGCCTGCTTCTGCCTCCTTGTCCCCCAAGACAGGGTCTGGGTCCCTCCTCTGTTCCTTTGCAGAATGGCCAAGCCGACGGCCCGGGACCTCCCAGAAACCCAACGGTCATTAGGCGGGAGAAGGAGGGGCCGGCTGGGCAGGGCGACTGTCCTCTCCAGACACGACAGGCCGCCGGGCTGAGGGACAAGCATCCCTGGGGCGGCGGCCTGCGTGGTAGGTCTCTGCGGCCTGCAGTCGAGGCAAACCTCTTCCCTGCGCTCTCTCTCCGAGGAGCCTGTCCACGCTCAGACCCTGGGCAGGCAGAGCCCCACTCGGATAGTTCCCCAGCCCCTCCAGACCTACCTTTCCACGACCGGCCTGTGTCCTTCAGCTGAGGGAGGGCCCAGGGGTCCATTTCCCCGTCTTCCAAGCCTGGGGCAGAACCGGAGCTTCCTGCAGGAGCCAAGGTGAAGGAGGACCAAGGACACTGCGGGGGGCGGGGGTGTGGAGGGGACTATGGCATAGGGTTCGGGGCAAGAGGCAGGATTAGGAAGCAGAGAGGAAAGGGACCCTGACCAGAGCTGTCAGGAGCCCCCATGGGCTCTGCAGGAGATGGGCGGGAGCCCCGACTCAGGGGCTGCTTGGGTAGGCAGAGGGGCAGGCTGAGGCCTGGTGCCCTGGGGCTCCTGGTACCTGCATTTCCTAGACTCCGGTCCACCAGGCCGACTGTGTCCAGAGTAAGGGGGGGCGCCTGGCCACCCGTGAGGGAATTCGGCATGGATTTCTGGCGGGGACAGACCCAGGCCCAAGCCCGGATCTGCCGGGGGGAAAGGCAGGTCAGACGCGCATCCTCCCCCTGCCCCCCCAGGTCCTCCTGGGGTCCTCTAACCGGGGATCTGTCTTCCCTCCCACCCCCTGCTGGCCTTGGAGACTTCCGCTTCCTCCATCTGCGGGGATGGCTACAGTGACCTCAGGCAGTTGTCAGGCGAGCACGGTGCAGTTTCGGGGGCAGAGTCGAGGGGGCCCTGGCTGCCTGGCTCCCTCGCTGGTCCTGGCTGGAAGAAGACTTGGTGGGTGGCCCAGGGCCCAGGGTGCCGGGTGCTGGAGGTGCCTGGGAGCAGGGAACCCAGCGACCTTCCTATCAGGTGTCATCAGGGACACTGCAGATGGTCCCAGCTTAGACTTTGGCATTTGATACCAAACGGCGACATCTCCGCTTGATAAGGGCCGCACCGCCAGTGTTGGGGGCAGGACGAGGGGCTTCGAGTGCCCCCCCCAAGGCTCCTCTCTTCAACCCTCTGGGTCTGGACCCCCTGTCTAGTCTTCTGCCCCAGCTCCCTCCCAGTCCCCAGTCCCCAGGTCCTGGACAGCCTTCTCTCACCCCTCCCTCCTGTCTTTCGTCCTCCGCTCAGGGAGGCTCGGGGTGGGGCCTAAGCCCGGGGCCGGGAGGTCAACCAGCCCTTGTCCTGGCGTCCCCGGGCCCCCACCTGGTTCTTGAAGCTCCTACCTGTGAGGGTAGTGAGGGGGCACCTGCGGGGAGGAGACACAGGGCGGGAGCAGCTGCCGGTCAAAGATCTGCTGGGTGCACATGTGACCTGCTGTGTACTGAGCCCCATTAATGTTTACCCAGGAGCCGAGGCCCCCGAGGGCTACCTGTCATCGCCCAGGGGCCTGCCTCGTCCGGGTTCCACGATCTCCCTGAGCCAGGTGCTCTGGGCCCCCAGCCCAGCCCTCTTAGAGTGGGGCTTCTCCCGGGCTGGGCCCTGCGCCAGGCCGGGGCCGTGGCAGGGTTGGGCACGGGCTCCTTCGTGCGGGACTTCCAGAAGGGCCACCGATGGGACACGCCCAGACCCTGCCCGCTGCCCGCCCAGGGCCGGATGCTGGCGCTCTGGCTGGTCGGCCTGGAGGCCCCCGGGGAAGTCCATCCCGAGCTCTGCGGACCTCACCGTGGCCGCCCCTACCCCATCGCACGGTGGGAGGGGAGCCCTTCGCACCAGGTGGGTGGGGAGGGCCCCAGCCCCTGAAGTCGTCCAGTTCCGACCCGGTTCAGGGCAGGGCTGGGCCCAGCAGAGCTCCCGGCGGGCTCAGCTCCAGCGGTGGGCAGTCTTGCTGGAGGGTGTGGTGCCTCCATCGGCAAGCTCGGGGGCAGGACCACCCCCCCCCAGCCACAGCTGCTCAGCCCACGGCCCGCCCACCCTGGACCCGCAGACTCAGCCCATCTGTTCGCTCCCACGAGAGAACGAGCCCGCTGGCCCCGAGGCCTGTGGGTGCCGCTCAGGCTCAGCCCCCTTCCTGCCGCCCCTGCTGGGGCATGCCCCTCCCCCTCCCCCTTGGGCCTGGTTGCCCCGGGGGCCTGCTGGCCCTCAGCACCCGGTCTGGTTACTGCCCACCAATCGCTGTGTGCCTGGGGGACTTTGCCCCAGAGAAGGAGGCCCTGAGAATCTCCTCTCAGCAGATTTTCTTGTCCCTCCCTGTCCTGCACCCACTGCCCAGGGCAGGCCCAGCAGTCCCTCCCAGAGGCTCCTGAGGGACCGTGGGACAGCTCCTTTCTGGGTGGGGGTGGGGGCGTTGCAGCCTGACTTGGGGTGTCTGTGTCTGCAGCCTCTGGCCCCTCGGAAAGGTCTGTGTGGCGGCCCCTGTGAGGCAGCAGGGAGTCAGGGGCCAGGAAGAGGCCTTGTGTAGGGCGGCCGTGCTGTGCGGTGCAACCCCGGGCAGGCCCCCACCCTCTCTGGGCCTTGAGCTGGCCCGTCAGGGCCCTCTCCTCGGACACCTGTCATGGCGGGGACATTGCGCCTGTGGGAGAGCCTCCCAGAGCCGTGCCCCGTGCACGGCGAGTGCTCGGTGGGCTTTGTTGAACGACGGAACCTCGCAGGGATGCTTTGCATGCCAAGGATGAAGGAGGTGGTTCTGTCTCCAGCTCACACCGCTGGGACTTTGTCTAGGGAAGGGGACACGGCTTCCAGCGTGACCAGGCACAGACTCGGCCTGGCCCCGACCCTCTGGCCTGCACCCGGAGACCCGGGGAGGCATCCTCGGAGCTGAGTCCAGGCCCGGGCGGGGCCTGCAGGTGACCCTGACGGCAGCACCCGCCCCTGCACACAGTCAGGCTGGCTTCGGGCCCTGGAATCCAGGCCAAGAGCAGCAGGAAGTCACCCACTCCTCGCAGAGTCCCCTAGTAGTGGGGTGCAGCCCCCAAGCTGCGGCTGCGGTCTGGGGGAGTCCGCGGAGGGCAGCCCGCACAATGCCCGGCCCCCAGGCTGCTCCGGGCTGGCTGTGCCACGGGTAGAGGTTCCCAGGTCGGGATGGGCAGCGGCCGGCACTCAGACCTCGGGACCGTCAGGGGCGTCCCCGCAGAGGCCGCAGCAGCCCCGGGCCTGGGGGAAGTGGGGCTGGGGGCCCAGCGTGGGACAGAGCCTGGCTGGCTGCTGAGTGATGGCAGCGCTGCCTTTGGGAGGCGCAGGGGGCTCCACGCGAGACGGCTCCCGCTCAGCCCTCACGGCCAGGAAGGCGGCCAGGTCAAGGTCCAGCATGGCCACCCCTCCACGGGGCGTGGGCGTGCTCTGGCGGCACTGCGGGCAGGGGATCCAGCGCTGCTCGCGGGCCGGCGTGTCCAGCCGCCGCACGCACGCCTGGCAGAAGGTGTGGCCGCAGTAGAGGCGGCGAGGCAGGCGGCCTGCGAGGTCGTAGGCTGAGTAGCAGATGACGCAGTCACCCCGCCGGGACCGGGCGGCCGTGCCCTCCTCGGAGCCCCGGGGACCCCCTGGATGCAGCATCCTGGGGGAGGCATGCAGGGGAGCTGCGGCCCAGCCGGCCTGCCTCGGAGGCTGTCTTGCTTGCCTGGGCCCTGACACTAGGACTCAGCCCCAGAGGACAGGAGCCTGGGCCTCTGCAGAGGGTGGGTGGTGGCCAGCGGGGCGGCAGACACCGGGGTCTGGGCAAGCCTAGCTTCCTGGGGCTGCCGGCTGGGCCGCAGCGTGCCCGGCTGTTTGGTCCCTCTCCGTGACCTCCCGCTCGGCTCCAGGCCGCCCCACTCCCCAGCCTGCCTAAGCCCCAGGCCTCTCTTACCTGCATCCGCTCTGCTGAGCAGCTATGCCCTGCCCGAGGACGTCTGGGGACTGGGGGGGGGGGGACCCAGGGCGCCGTGCGGCTCCCTCCCCGGGCTCACGTTACTGGCCGAGTACAGAGGAGTCAGCAGGGAGGCGGGTGGTGGCTGTGGGCAGGTGTGGGCTCCCCTTTCAGCCACAAAGAGCTTGCAACTGGGTCCAGCAGCACCACAAGCCCAGCGAGAGATAAGGTTCCCCCCAACCCCCGGGGCCCCGACCCGGCTCCACGGTCCCCCACTCGGGCCTGGCTTCCCAGCTCGGCCTGGTCCCTCTCCCCGCCTTGGCCAGCCCGACCCCCCTCCACACCACCCCGACTCCCATGCTCCCCCCCACTTCGCACTAGGAAAGCCTCCTGACCTTGACCCGGGGTGCTGCTTCAACTCTCCACTCAAGCATCACCCTTTGCAGATAACGCCGGGACCCTCACCGGCTCAGAGCCCTGGGGGTCCTGCTCCTCCGAAGCTCAATCAGCGCGTGTGTCCATGCTGACTTGTCCCAGCACCTTCCTCCTGCCTGGTCCGGGTGTGTCGCCCCATCACAGGGCATTGGGCAGCCCCACGAGGTCCAGGGAGGTGCTGAGGTTAGGGTATGGAGGTCCCCGCTCACACATCATGCCCTGGTTGCCCCCATTAGAGGCCACCTCCTCCCAGCATCTGCCTGGCTATGGCCCCTGGGCCAGCACGGTGACCTTGACAGTGGGCACAGCAGGAGAGGGTGTCAAGATGGGTCAGGATGGGATCGGGACCGTCCCTGCTCAGTGGGGAGGAAGCCAAGCACCAGAGAGGCTCCTCCTCAGTCCTACCACCCTGGCCGTCCGTGGCCTCCCTGACGGGTCCAGCAGGTTGCTGTGGCTGGCCTGGGTGAGGTCATCCTCTGGGGGAGGCCGGCCATGGGGCAGGGGCCGGAAACCGGGCCCACCTGAGGCCTGCACAGTCAGACCGATGACGTAGCCGCCCACGCCCAGAGACCGGTCCTGCCTTGTGGACAGTCACCCTTGGTCCGGGGAGGGCTGGCCCCAGGACCTGTCCATCCCGCAAGGCCACCTCAGCTTCCTCCTCCGCTGTCCCCGCCTGGCCCTGAACACGTCAGAGTGCCCAGCGCGGGCCTTACCACTCAGTCCTTGCCTCGGCATCGCAGCCTCACCCCTGCAGTGAGACGACCCAGCGCCGAGCAGCTGAGCTCCCCCCATGTCCCCCCAGGCCGGCATGGCACGCCGCTCAGACAGACGGGAGATCTGTCCCCTGGGGGGCCTCCCCGGCCAGCTCCTTTCCGCCACCCTGGTGCAGGAGGTCCAGGCCCCGGAGGCAGGACGGCGGATGGGCAGCATGGCTTGGGTGCCACACAGTAGGTGTTTAGGGACTGGACATTTCATGAGGAACCAGAAAACGCCCCCGGCCGAGGTAGGGCGCTGACTCACGGATGGGCAGGGCCTGGTGGTGGCTGCCCGGGCTCCTACTCCCAGAAACTTGCCCGAGCCAGTCTCACCCGCCACGGTCCTGCCAACGTGATCCTCCTTCCCGCAGGCCTGTCTCGGGGCCCCACCCACCCCCGACCCCAGTTCCACGCATAGCATCCTCCTCCTGCCTGGTCCACTGCCTGACCTGTCCCCCAGCCCTGGGGAACGCAAGCCAGCTTGAACCCAGGCCTGGCTCCCATCCCTCCGGTCCAGCCTCCAGACAGACCTGAGACCTATGGAACAGGGAGCCTTCCCAGGAGCTCCCCCCCAGGGCGCAGCCATAGAGAAGAGCCACCAGAACAGAGCTCACTCTGCTTTATTGCCTGGGCCGTGGGCCTTGAGGGAGGTGGTTGAGGGTGTCCCCGGGGCTGCCCGCGCAGCAGCGGCCCGGCTGTTCTGCAAGGGGCCGGACGGAGCTGGGCGGGCAGCCCCCTCGGCGGCTGGGTGCTCCTGTCCAGGGTGGGAAGCGGCCAGTGGCCATGACCGTGGTCCGGTGGCCGCCCCAAGTGGGGGGGCACTGCTGCGGCTGCCCGAGCCGCGGTGGGGGTCCTGCTGCAGGCCCCACGGCCTGGCGGGGCGGGGCTAGGAGACGACACAGCAGCAGCTATGGCAGCGGCAGAAGCGAGGGCAGTGGCAGCAAGAGCAGCAGGGACAGCAGCAGCAGTGGTGGGCGATGTCGTCGCCGCGCCCGATGGGCGGCCGGCCGGGGTACGTCAGTCCTGCCGGGCGCTGCCCGCTGCCGTAGGGGTTGCCGGGCTGCGGCCAGGCCTGTCGGCCCTGGATCTGGCCGGCGCCCTGGGTCCCCTTGCCGCCTTTGCTCTCTGGGGCCTCCCCGGTGGGCTGCAGGAGCCGCGTGGGCTCTGAGGGGCGGGACCCCGCAGGGAGAGGCTGCGACCCCCAGGAAGAGGGAGCCGCCTCCAGCTGCTGCCCCAGGTCGGGCCGCAGGTGCGCCCGGGGGATGCTAAGCTGGGCATACGGGTTCTTGACGACCATCTCGTGCGGGTCCATGGCCCAGCCTGGCAGGGGCAGGCAGAGGAGACAATGTTGGCTCAGGGGAGGGGGACAGCTGCAGCCCAAGAGAGCGCCCACCCCGCGGAAGAGCCAGGCTGGGGAGAGGCCAGAGTGCACCAGCCCTGGGTGTCAGCGTGCCCGCGCGTGGGGGTGAGCAGAGTGTGAGGGCCAGTGTCTCCCAGCTGCACCCACCCCCCACGATGGGGCTGCAGATGGGCTGGGGAGGCTGGGGGAGGCAGCTGGGCCGTGCCCATAGCTGAGCCCCAGTGCAGGGAAGCCCCTCGGCCCAGGACCCACCTGGTGTGATGAAGGCAGCAGTCTACCCTCTCGTCCTGTGGGCCAGGTCCAGTGCCTATGAGGGAAGCAACTGGCAGCTAGCTGCCTTTTCCTTCCTGGGGAGGGGCGGGGCCACAGGGTGGAGCTCAAAGATGGGGTTCCCAGGATCCCAGGAGGCCCCGGCTCGGCCGGCACAGCAGCCACCCACCCTTCCTTCTCTGGTGGGTGGTGGCCCCCGCTGGGCTCCGAGGGGCACTGATGGCCTGGGTGACTCAGCCTTCATGCATCTGGGGCACGTCCTCAACCCTCCAAAGACCTGCAGCTCGTTGGAAGGAGGGCAGGAGGTAAGCCTGACGTCAGCCTCGGATCAGGTGGTCTGGGGAACCCCAGCCATCCCTCACACACCTGGAAGCCCCTGCTTTAAACGGAGAACGGAAGTCCCCGCTTCAAGCAAAGCCTCTTCCTGGCAGACAGACTAAAGTGTTTGAGAGCACAGATTGCTTGCAGGTTTGTGTTTTTTAACTGATAAACAAGGTTTGATTTACACACCTTGGCTACGACAATTTTACAATTGGCGACAACAGGGCTTCATTGGCAAGTGATACTTCTGGCTCATTTCTTTCCTTTTTTAAATTTTTTTTATTTTTTAAATTTTTATTTGAGGGAGAGAGCAGGGGGCAGGGGAAGAGGGAGAAGCAGATTCCCCGCTGAGCAGGGAGTTGACGTGGGGCTCGATCCCAGGACCCCGAGACCAGGACCTGAGCTGAAGGCACACGCTTCACTGACTGAGCCACCCAGTGTCCCTTCTGACTCACTTCTGAAACTGGGGTTTCTCTCTCCCCGGCGGGCTCAGTGGGCTCGGAGACCGCAAGCTCCCCACCCCACCTGCGCCTCCGTCCTTGGAACTCACTCCTCCCACTTCGTCTGTGAGGAGGCAGGTAGTGCCGGCCACAGAGGGTCGCCGTGCGTTGGGGTGACAATGGATGTGGGCGTTTGGGTCTGGGCCTGGCACTGGTGATCTTCCCCCAGAGCGATCTGGGCAGTAGGGTGGGGCCAGAACCCGCACCCCCAGTCCTTGGAGCCCAGGGGAACCCCAAGGAAGGGCGGGCACAAATCAGACGTGGCTCAGAGGCTAGAGTGACCGGGATGGCCCGCGTGAGGCCAGTCAGACCGGTCCGGGCACGAGTTCTACCGATGTGGCACCGGGTGAGGAGGGAAGTCGACCAGAGGCCCGGAACGTCGCAGGTGGAGGACAGAGGCTCATTGCGCAGGCTCAAAAGGCCCCTCCCACTGCCCCTACAGACTCCGCCCCTTGCCGCGAGGCGGCGGCTGGCGCGTGCGCGCCACAGGCCCGGGGCGGCCGGCGAGAACTTTATTCCCCAGAAGCCTCCGCGCTCAAAGGTTTCTCCAAAGACCCGGTTCGGGGTCTGCTGGCCTTGGACGGTCCGGAACTCAGCCTGGGCTGCCCCAGCTCCGACCCGCGGGGCTCCGGCGCCCGGGACGCGGACTTGGGTGGGCTTGGGAGGCGGGCCTGCACGGGGCGGGACCTCATGCCCAGGGGCGGGGCCTCGGGGCAAGGGGTGGGGCCTGCGGCCGGTGCTTCCTCGGGCGCGCGCCCAGCGAGCGGGTCGCGGGGAAGCGGAGCAGAAGTGGAGGCCGGGGCTGGGCTCCGAGCCCCGCTGGCCGGCGCTTCCTCACTTGCCCCAGCTTCACGCCAGGGCCCAGAAGGCCCTTGCCGCCCACCCTGCCGGGCGCCTGCTCGCCTGCACACATCCCACACCCCCCGTCGCTAAGTGGCTTTGGAAACTGAGCTCCGCACACACTGGCCTGGGGTCGCCGGGAGGGGCCAAGGACCCCTGTGGCACAGGTTCGCTCCTCCAGTCTGTTTCGCCCTCGTGGGCTTCCTCGCCAGGCATAACGACCTCTCCGGGCTCTGCTGCCTGAAGGACCCCTGGGCAAGGCCTCCAGCCAGGGGTCGGGGGCCTTACAGAGGAGCGGGGCTGTGGCCAGAAGAGGCGGTGACCCGCAGGGTCAGGCGCAGGGCCCGGGCCGGGTCCCGGGGATGCTAGCCCGCCGTGTAGTAGCCGCAGCAGGTCAGGGGGTGGCGCTGCAGAGCCCCCCGCTGCAGTCCCCTGCCCAGTAGTTGTCAGCCTGTTCTCTGCTTTTTGTCTCCCCTGAGGGCTCCCCCCCAGGCAGAGAGCACACCCCAGGGAGTCAGGGAAGGCTGGCTTGAGGAGGACGCGGAAAGGATTGGGGCCTCCATGCTGGGTGGGGTCAGGTTAGCACACAAATATGTGACAGCACAGCACGTGCTGACTTGATGGGATGCCGGAAGGGGCCACCCCACCCTGGGTGCGTGTCCGCAGTGGGCTGCGCCGCTGGCCGGTCCAGTTGTCTGCCTGACCTTCTGCATGCCCCTCACCCCACTCACCTGTCCAGCATTCCCATCCTTGGAGCCCGCTCCCAACTCCGGCCCCACCTCCCCACCCACTCCGCGGGTACCTTGCTCACCCTCATTCACGGTCACATGGTCCTCTCTGACTGTCCCGCTTGAGCACAGCCTGGGTGCACTTTTTGTGCGCTGGAGGCATGAGCACTGGGGACAGAGTGGAAGGACGAGCAGAAGACCCTGACTCTCTGGAGGGGGGGCCACAGGGCAGTCTCCGGGTGGGGCCCTGGCAACCCGCTTGCCCGAGACCACCTCTCCACTCCTCTCGCCTTCCTCCCTCTGGCATCGCGAGGCCCCAGGCTTCGGAAAACAGGGTTTCCCTTCGAGAACTGGAGGTGGGGATATCTGACTAGGACCCAGGGTCGGCCAGGCAGGACTCGGGGTGCGCGGGTACTGGAAAGGGCGCGCGGGGGTCCCGATCCA
>LNAC01001496.1:5118-15365 GCA_002007465.1 Ailurus styani | reverse complement strand
GAGCCCGGGCCTGCACAGGAGCTGTTGGTGGCCTGGAACACCGTGAGCACCGGGCTGGTGCCGCCCGCCGCTCTGGGCCTGGTGAGGCCGCGGGAGAGGGCAGCGGGCCCGCGCGGGCTTCCCGGGACGTCCAGCCTGGGGTGCGCTAGGCGCCCCGGGCAGCCCTTCCGCGGCGTCGGCCGCAGCTCCCCCTGCGCCCCGTCGCTTCCCCGCGAGTTCCCGCCTGTGTGCGCCCTTCGGCCCCGGCCTGCGCTCCCCGCTCACGGCGTCTGCGCTGCAGGCGTCCTCCCGGACCAGCGGCGCGGTGCCGCCCAAGGAGGAGGAGCTGCGCGCGGCGGTGGAGGTCCTGAGGGGCCACGGCCTGCATTCGGTCCTGGAGGAGTGGTTCGTGGAGGTGCTGCAGAACGACCTGCAGGCCCACATCTCCCTGGAGTTCTGGAACGCCGTCTCCCAGCGCGAGAACCATGCGGACGAGCCGCAGTGCCTGCTGCTGCTGCTGGACGCCTTCGGCCTCTTGGAGAGCCGGCTGGACCCCTACCTGCACAGCCTGGAGCTGCTGGAGAAGTGGACGCGCCTGGGCCTGCTGATGGGCGCCGGCGCCCAGGGGCTGCGGGAGAAGGTCCACACCACGCTGCGGGGCGTCCTGTTCTTTTCCACCCCCAGGGCCTTCCAGGAGATGATCCAGCGGCTCTACGGCCGGTTCTTGAGAGTGTACATGCAGAGTAAGAGGAAGGGGGAGGGGGGCACAGACCCGGAGCTGGAGGGGGACCTGGACAGCAGGTACGCGCGGCGGCGGTACTACCGGCTTCTGCAGAGCCCGCTGTGCGCCGGGTGCGGCGCTGACAAACAGCGGTGCTGGTGCCGCCAGGCGCTGGAGCAGTTTCCCCGGCTCAGCCAGGTCCTGTGAGTACTTGCGCCCTGTTCTTCTGCACTCTCACTTGCTGTCCTCCGTGCGGCTGGCCTCTCGGCACAGCCGGAGAGCTGGCTGGCCATGGCACAGGGAGGGTCCCCGGGATCTCTGTGCTGGGAGCCTGTACGTCCTGTCCCCGACACAGGTGCGTCTCGGCCGCTCACACCAGCCCCAGGTCTCACGCTCTGCCTACCTAAGAGCCTGCGCGATTCCAAATTCCCTGGGCCACGTAGATTTCTGCTGTGCCTTGTGTCGGCTCTCCAGGAACGGGGTGGCCTGTATTTTCCCTGTAATTGCAAACGATGGGCTTGTTCTTTTTATCCTTCCCGGTACAAGCTGGGGATTGGGCCAGCAGGCTGAGCAAGCAGATGGCCTTACCAGCCTTTTAAAGAGGAGAGGGTTTTGTTGTTGTTACAGCCAGGTTCTGACCTATGAGCCTTTTGTCCTTCACGGTTGCTTATAATGGTTTTGTCGCGCTGAGTGAGGTGGCAGCAGGCAGCGGTTAGGGAGGTCCTGTTGCTGGCAGGGGCCAGGGAAGCCCTGAATGGCTTCTGCTGGGTTCATCCCAGATGAAAGATGCACAGACGTGTTCTTTCTCCTTTTCTCTCGAGGCCCCTTGCCGTTGTCGACCAGGGTTTGCACCGAAAGGCATAATTGGGGACGTCTGTGTTCACGGGGCATGTTTAGCTGTTGTTTCGGAGGCGTGTTTAGGAGATGAGGCTTTGGCCCTGAGAGCCACAGCCACTGCTCACATGGGGAAGACCAGTGTCTTCGGCCAGGGCAGAGCCCAACTGCGGGGGGCAGGGCCTTGTCCTCCCAGCAGCTTTTTCTTGAAGTCTTTGTTACTGAGAGCACTGGGTGCGGGGGCAGAGACGTGTGGTGTGCGTGCTCCACGGACAGGGCTCTCTTCCAGGCACAGGCTCAGTCTGTTGGAGCGGGTCAGTGCCGAGGCTGTGACCACCACGCTGCACCAGGTGACCAGGGAGAGGATGGAGGACCGCTGCCGGGGCGAGTATGAACGCTCCTTCCTGCGTGAGTTCCACAAGGTAAGGACAGCCCCTCCGGTCCTGTCCCTCGGGGTTGTAGACGAGGGTTCTGGCAAACCTGACCCCTGGTTTTAGAAGAAGTGAGAGTACGGAGACTTGGGTGAACTGGGACCTGGCTGGTGGGCGAAGCTGTCTTGGTGCTGAGTGAAGGCTCGCCCTTCCCAGCCTGCCCTGGCGACAGCGAGAAAGAGCCCGTGACGTGTTCAGGGAGGTCTGTGCAGAATCACTTGGCTGGAGGCAGTGCCAAGGTCTGGGGTGTGCCAGTGAGGGCTCTCCCGGCACCCATGCCGTTGGGGCGTAGTCTGGGGCTCTGTTCTGGACACCGCAGACTTGTGGAGGTGCTGGGTCCAACCACAGGGGAATGTCCAGCCTGCTCCTGTTTCTTGTCTGTTCTCTTCCACCGTCTCCTGAGAACGCGGATTAGCCGTGACGGGGTATCAGAGTGTCCCTACAGCAGTGCTCTCGAGGGGGCATGAGCCCAGAGGCCTGGCGGGGGACCTGTGGTGCCCCCGGTGCCAGGACGACATCTGGATATTCTCGACAGTGGCTGTGTGGTTTGCGGGGGATCATATGCGTCGTGGGGCCCGTGGGGCCACAGTCCCTATAAACACACACGTGCTCAGAAGCACCCTTACGTTTGCTTGCACGTGGCTAGTGGGGTTCGTGGCCCGCAGACTGTGTCTGTCCCCCGAGTCAGAGGTGAGTACTGTCTCCGTGCCCTGCATCAGGCCCACTGTTGCCAGAGATGTCTGCGCACTGATGCTCTGAAGGTGTGGGGGCCCGCTGATGGAAGCCCTCGGGCGCCCCTTTGGGCCCCTTATCCTGCTGATTTCAGTGTGCTCCTACTCCAGAGCAGGCGCCCTGGGGACTCCCCAGGGCTGGCCGCAGGGTGGCTCACTGGCTGTTTGGCTTCTCCCGGCCTCTGCTCCACGTCAGCTCCTTACCTCCTCACACCTGCGCTCTTCCAACAGTGGATCGAGAGAGTAGTGGGCTGGCTGGGCAAGGTATTCCTGCAGGATGGCCCGGCCAGGCCCGCGTCCCCTGAGGCTGGCAACACACTGCGTCGCTGGCGCTGCCACGTGCAGAGGTTTTTCTACCGAATCTACGCTAGCCTACGCATCGAGGAGCTCTTCAGCATCATCCGAGGTTGGTCCCTGCCCGCTGGAGCAGCCCCCCTTCCCTGGCCTTTGCCCTTCAGACCTGGCAGGCGGGGAGGGGCACTTGGGACTGTGGTGTCTTGAGCAGAGTGGGGCCCAGTCGGCGTGGGCTGCCCCCAGGTCAGTGTCTGTGTCAGGGCAGGTGTGATGGGGCAGCGGACAGTGCTTCTGGGTGTCCACGCTCAGCCTCCCAACCTCATGTCCCTGCTCTGTCCTGCACCACGGGGGGTCGCGGGCACGGGAGGGTGCGAGGACCCCCCGAAGCACCAGCAGCGGTCCTTGGCGTTGGCGGAGGTACGGCTGCTCAGCCTGGGGGCCCTGCCGACTTGTGTCCTTTCTTGCGTGCACGGTGTGTGCATGCTGGCACGTGTGAGCGAGGGCGGGTGCTCTGCTGCAGACTTCCCGGACTCCCGGCCAGCCATCGAGGACCTCAAGTACTGCCTGGAGAGGACTGACCAGAGGCAGCAGCTGCTCCTGTCCCTCAAGGCGGCCCTGGAGACACGCCTCCTCCATCCAGGTGCCAGAGCGGCTGCCCGAGAGCCTGGGCTCCTGCGCCGGGGCCTGCGTAGGGCATGGGTTTGTGCGGTCCTTGGGAGGGCCGGGCGCTCCACTTCATCCTCCCTTGAAGGAGTCTCGGGAAGGGAGGGTGTGGCCTGGGGACAAAGGTAGCGCTTAATCTCCCCGCAGAACAGACCACCCAGGGAGGGGGGCTGGGGTCCTGGGACATTCTGGGGGAGAAGGGGGCCGGCCACTTCCCGCATGTCACGCTGGTGCCCCGGGGAGTGAGGTCACCGTGGCAGGCAGAAGCCCGCCGGACCAGGGTGCAGCCGCCTGCAGGTGGAGCCAGTCTCGGGTGCTGCGGGGACTACCGTTCTCCCTCCTGGCCGTAGGTGTGAACACGTGTGACATCATCACCCTCTACATATCGGCCATCAAGGCCCTGCGTGTGCTGGACCCGTCCATGGTCATCCTGGAGGTGGCCTGTGAGCCCATTCGCCGCTACCTGAGGTGAGCGCCGCAGCAAGCCCCGGGGAGGTGCTCCGACTTGGGGCCTTTGTCTCCAGGCTCGGTTATGTGCAGCCAAGATCCCCCTGGGTCCTGGTGGCCCCCCGAGCACCAGGGACGCTCTGTCCTTCCTGTTGGGCCAGGCGGGCTGGCCAAGGCCAGGGCCTCTTCCTCTTGCCGGTGCCTCCTGCTGGATGTGTTGCCCAGTGCGCAGACACTGGGGGCACCCCCGTGCACCCCTGCCCTCTGTCCCCTCCTCTCCTCCCAGCCCAGAGAGGCCCCAGCTCAGCTTTGCCTGGCCGGCCGGGGCCCCAGGCTGAGGAGGAGGAGGGACCCTGGGCTCAGCCTTTCCTACGACGAGGACCAGGGACTGTCGGGTGGGCTGCTGGATGTGTGAGTGGGCCTAGTGGCCCAGCTGCCTGGAAACGCCTCGGGACGGTAGCAGCTCAGGGCTCTTGGTGGGAAGGGCCTGATCTTGGTTCTATCTTGTTTTTTTTGTTATTTCATTTATTTTGGGGGGGGTGTGTACACCAGCCGAGGGGAAGGGCAGAGGGAAAGGGAGAAGCAGATCCCCTGCTGAGCAGGGAGCCCAGTTCGAGGCTTGATCCCAAGACCCTGGGGTTGTGATCTGAGCCGAAGGCAGACGCGTCACCAACGGAGCCCCCCAGGTGCCCTGGTTCTGTCTTACTGTTTCAGTTCTTGGTGCTCCCAGAAAACGGAGGGGTTTTATTTTAGTTATTTTATATTAGTCACCTAATTTCTTAGATAAGAACTGATTTAGGTTTCTAGATAAGAAAGTTATTATCTTTTGAGACAAAGTCTGATATACTTACCTTAGGCATGCGGCCACCGGGCACTGGCTGCCAGGGGGGAGGCGGGCTGGTGCGGGCTAGTGAGGAAGCAGGGAGAGGCGCCGTGAGGGCCAGCAGCACTCACATTTGGCAGGACGCGGGAGGACACGGTGCGGCAGATTGTGGCTGGGCTGACGGGGGACTCAGACGGGACAGGGGACTTGGCTGTCGAGCTGTCCAAGACGGATCCAGCGAGCCTGGAGACCGGCCAGGACAGCGAGGATGACTCTGGCGAGCCCGAGGACTGGGTCCCCGACCCTGTGGACGCTGATCCAGGTCAGTGCCCACTGGCGTGCCCGGCTCCGGATTGTGGAGGGAGGCTCCGGTAAGGTAGGTGCTCTGGCCTAGAGTTTGTGTACTCACGTACCCCGAGGCTTGAGGGGGTCAGCTGTCCTTGCCCGACCCAGCGCGTTGCCCAGAGCGCTTCCACTGGCTTGAGTGAGCCCACGGCAGCCTACATCCCCATCCCGGCTGCTTGAAGAGCAGATTCGCGGCAGCCTGTGCACCACCCAGCCCGCCGCCGCCCTGGGACCTGAGCCTGGGCCTTGCGGGCTTGGCGGGGTGGGCCCCACCTGGGCGCAGATGGTGCTTTCTCAGTGCCCCCCCCCCCGCCCCCCATGCCGTGCAGGGAAGTCCAGCTCCAAGCGGCGCTCGTCGGACATCATCAGCCTGCTGGTCAGCATCTACGGCAGCAAGGACCTGTTCATCAACGAGTACCGCTCGCTGCTGGCCGACCGCCTCCTGCACCAGTTCAGCTTCAGTCCCGAGCGGTGAGGCCTGCCGGCGGCTTCCAAAGGAAGTGGCCTCAGTGCTGCCAAGCGAGGACTGGCCTGCGCCCAGCCGTGGTCCCGGAGGCTGGCGGGGAGGGTGGCCAGGAGCCTTGGGAGCCGGGGACTCCCAGGCCTCCGCTGGGGTGGAGCAGGCCCGGGCTGTGGACGGCAGGAGCTGCACTTGTCCCCTCTTCCTGGCCTGGAGGTGTGCTGGCACCGGTGTGGGCGGTGCCTGTGCAGCCTCTCCGGGTGGGGACGCCCCACACCCTCTCAGAGGTGCGTCTTTCCAGGGAGATCCGCAACGTGGAGCTGCTGAAGCTGCGGTTTGGTGAGGCTCCGATGCACTTCTGCGAGGTCATGCTGAAGGTGGGCACCCAGGGCCCCGCCCACCTGGCCCGGCCTCCCCCCCAGCCCAGTCCTGGGGCCTCAGAGTCCTCTCTCTTCCCCCAGGACATGGCAGATTCCCGTCGCATCAATGCCAACATCCGCGAGGAGGACGAGAAGCGGCCTGCAGAGGAGCAGCCGCCTTTTGGGGTGTACGCCGTCATCCTGTCCAGTGAGTTCTGGCCGCCCTTCAAGGACGAGAAGCTGGAAGTCCCCGAGGACATCAGGGAGGCCCTCGAGGTCTACTGCAAGAAGTACGAGAAGCTGAAGGTACCGTGCACGCCCCTGTGTCAGGAGCCAGGGGGCAGGCGACCCTCCCAGCCCCGCGGTGCAGGAGCTGCGGGGTGTGAGCCTGCCTGCGGTCCCCCCCGGACACCTCTGCCTCTCGTCGGGGTGGGGTCGTGGCCCGCGTTCTGCTCCCTTAGGGCCCCGTGGCCTGTGCGGGCGGGTGCTTCCGCACACTGTGTTAGCGGCGGGGCCGTGTCCTCTCACCCGTCTGGGCTTCCTCTTCCACTGTCTCCCCTGTGGTGTCTCAGCACCGGGGGCTGGGGAGCCGGGCTGGCCCCGGGGGGAGTCCAGGAGCTGTGTCTGCGCCGTGGCTGGCTGCCTCCAGGACCGCTCCAGTTGCCCGGGAGGCATTTGACTCCCAGGACCCTGCTCCGTGCCTTTCACTGCCCAGTTTGCTTCCCTAGAAGCTGCTTTCCCAGGCCCCAGGGCACTAGAGGACGGTACCGTCTGCTGTTGGGACCCCGAGGGCCTAGGACTCCGGCAGGAGGAGAGAGGAGAGCACCGCGGGATGTGGGGGGTGGTCCGGGCGTGGGAGTACAGGCGGAGCCTGGAGTGGGCCAGGATTGATGGCACGAAGGACCCTTCCTCGCAGGGCTGTCTCAGCGGAGCTGTGTCCAGAGAGAGTGGGGAGCTAGGGAGCCTGTCCTCGGTCTCTGGGGGCTGGTGAAGTCGGTTTGGGGGCATTCAGTCTGAGTTGTGGGGCGTGAGGGGCCGCTGGGTGCCTGAGCAGAGGGCCAGTAGGTGTCTGGGGAGCAGAGCCCGACCCCTGGGGCATCCGGAACACCTCCAGAGACGGGCCAGCAGCCAGGGCTTGAGGAACCCTCAGGACAGAGCCCTGGGAGGGAGACCAGTGAACTGGTGTGGGGGGGGGATGGAGGTGCTGTGGGGGAGGGGACAGCAGAGCCAGGGAGTGGGAGGGACAGTGGGTTCTCCGAGTTCTAGGCCAAAGAAGCTAGTTCTGGAGGGAAGAGGATTCCCTTCCTGAGACAGGCAAGGGCAGGAGCAAGGCAGGGGAGTCTGGAGCGGGGAGGCTGGACAGGGGCGGGGCCGTATTCGTTCGGGGGCAGCACCGCTCAGGGCTGTGAGGCTCTGTGGCGCTCTCCCTGGCTCCGCCTGGGCCAGAGACCACCCCGTGGTTTCTGCTCCGGACTGTGGTGAGGCGCTCAATCCGGAGCCTGCCCGCAGCGCACCCCGCCTGCCCCTGGTTGAGGACACCTGTGTGCCGCTGCCTTCTCTCTGTCCCTCTGGCTGCCTCGTTGGCATGCAGACCTTCCACTGGGGTCTTGCCGTGGGTCCCGGGATGACTCAGCCACGTCCTTCTGCTCAGGCCTGAGGGACCTGATGGGTTGGCGTGTTTCAGCCGCTTTGTCTCAACTTTGGCTGAGTTCTGGAGGCGTGGGGGCAGGCCCCAGGCCGGGCTGGAGGTCAGGCCTGTGGCCGCGGTGTCTCTGCCTCCCACCAACTGAACTCTTGGCCCGAGGATCATGCTGGACACGTGTGGGTGGCCGGGCAGCCCACGGAGTACCGGCGTCACCCGTGCCCCCTGCTGCCAGGGCTCACATCTGCCCCGCTGCCAGCCGGAGCGGTGATACTAAGATCGTGGTCAGGGAGCCGGAGGGCCTGTCTGTGGCCCTGCTGGTTGTGATGTGGACAAGCTGTGGGTTCTGCTTCCGTTTTCTCTCTGCAACGTGGGGTTCACTCTCGTCTCCCCCTTTAGAGCTGAGGGGTTGTTGAGAGACTCTTAGCACTTGGCTCAGAGTCGCTGTGTCAGTGTCCTGGAGCTGCTGGAACAAAGTACCACGAAGGGCTTGAGACAGTGCAGATTTATTGTCTCCGTTCTGACAGCTCAAAGTCCAAAATCCCATGATCGGTCGTGGGCTGCACTCTGTCCGGAGGCTCCAGGGGAGGCTTCTTCCTGCCTTTCCCATCTTCTGGTGGCTCCAGACGTCTCGCGACTTGTGGCCACAGCAGTCAGCTTCTGCCTTTGCTGTCACTCTCTGTCCACGTTTCTCCTCAGAGGACCCCAGCCGTGCCGGGTGAGGCCCAGTCTGTCAGGATGAGCTCACTGGAGCAAACTGAACGTGTGATGCTCTCGTGTCCGAATGAGCTTGTGTCCTGAGGTGCCAGGGATAGGACTTCAGCTTCTTGAGGGACACAACCTACAACACTCCACCTCCCGGCCCCCCTGAAATTCACGTCCTTCCCACACGCAAAACACACTCAAGCAATATCCCCAGAGGTCTTAACTCTTCCAGGACCGATTCCAAGTTCCCAGCAGCCCCGCAGTTCAGCATCTAAGTAGCATCTGACTCGAGAGAGCGCGAGACGGCGCAGCTCCTTCTGGGCAGGACCCTCGCCAGCCGCGGCCCCGGGCGAGTGGTAGGTAGTTGCTGCTTCCGGAGGGCGCCTGGGAGAAGGTGTAGGCTGACTCTGCGTTCCAGAGAAAGACTTCTGAGAGAAGGGAGGGCTCACAGGCCCTAAGCAAGTCCCAGAGCCTGTGGAAGAACTTGGGTGACCTCATGGCTGTGTTCCCAGCCGGCCAGGCCTCTGTCCACACCCCTGCGCGCAGGGCCAACCTCAGGTGGCTCCCCCGCCCTCCCAGTGCGGGCTGTCGTCGATTCTCCGGAACCCTGTCCACGCGCACGTGCCCCCTTCCTGCCAGCCCGTCTCCGTCCGGGCTCCTGGGGGTGGCCCGTGGGCCCCGGGTCAGAGTGCGGTCTCCGGTGCCCCCTCGGCTCCGTCTCCTGCGCGCTCCGGGCTCGCGGCTGCCGTGAGGCCGCCCTCCCACGCTTCCCTCAGCCCGGCGTGCTCATGGGCCTCGACCGCCGCGTGGCAGGGTCGCGTGTCCTCCACTTCGACGGCTCACCGGCGTGGCTTGCCGCCCCGCGCTCCCCCCAGCAGCTCTCCAGGGCAGTCCGGGCTTGACTAGTGTGCGGCTCGCCCGTTCCCAGCCTCTGGCCAGCCCAGCTCCATGGACACCCACATTCCTGCGTGTTCGCTACAGCAGCACCCCTTCCCGGTGGCTGCCGGGACACAGCGCCGCCACGGGTCTTTGGAATGAGCTGCTCCTCCCTTCTGCAGGGCAGCGCGGAGACCGGGGTGTCAGCAGGGCTGGGGGGTGGCCCTTCCTGCCCTGCCCCCGGCAGCAGGGCAGGGGCTTCGCAGGCCTTACTTGGGGTCTCGGCTTGGGGCTGCGTCCCTGCAGCCTCTGCCTCTGTCCTCACACTGTCCCCCTCACGGGGACACTGACCGCGTTCCGTCGGGGCCCCCCGCACTCCAGATGATCTCACGTTAACCGGCCCCACCTGCAACGACCCCTTCTCCAGCTCAGGTCACACCCTGGGGTCCCAGGGGTCAGGATGTGGACCTGTTTCTCGGAGACCACACACGTCTCAGCGGCCCTCGCTGTGTGTTCTGTGCTCACTGTGCGGCAGAGCCGGTTGAGCAGCTGGGAGCTGGAGTCCCGTCCTGTCCCCTCCTGCTGTTGACGGCCTGGTGGGGGCAGACCAGGGAGCCCTTTCCTTGCTGGCGCCAGCCGGCAGAGCCTCGTTCGCTGGGCTCTGCCAGGCCGCCCCTGCTAACTCTGGCCCTCCCCAGGCCATGCGGACCCTCAGCTGGAAGCACACGCTGGGCCTGGTGACCATGGATGTGGAGCTCGCCGACCGCACCCTGTCTGTGGCCGTGACTCCTGTGCAGGCGGTGGTCTTGCTGTACTTCCAGGACCAAGGTGAGCCTGCAGACCCCTCGCCAGCTGTCCCTGGCCATGCGTCCCGGGGGGCCTGTGCCAGCCCCCGCCCCTGGTCCTACGGACGCCGGGAAGCCGGGGGGGGGGGGGG